>JAOTAZ010000218.1:20994020-21012380 GCA_025629785.1 Erythroxylum oxycarpum
ACAAATCAAAATCTTGACTTATTATTATTAAAGTAATTTTGATTTGGAGCGTTCGCAAAAATCTACTCTTTATATTTCCTATTTAAAAGTTATATTTTTATATGCTATACAACCCGATGGATATCCAAAAATCCGAACAACCCAATGGATTTGGATATGGGTAGCAAATCGTAAAAACCGATGGATATGGGTTGAGTCATAAAAAATAGATATGGATATGGATAGAGTAAAATCCGAACCGAACCCTACCCATTGCCATCCCTAGATGCAATTGATGATGTAATCTTTTCCCTAAAGTTAATACAACTAGTTCTCAAATCCTGCACTTAAGATTGAAGAATTGATATGTGAAAAGTCTTAATGTGAAATCCTTATCAAGCTAGTAAAAGTGTCAGCAAAATCCTTATCATGTTAGTAAAAGTCTCTATACGTGAAAAGAACGGCTAACAAAATCGATACTTATAACCAAATCAAATGTTAGAGAACAATTTATAGGTAAAGCCAAAAATCATGGAGACAAGTATGGAGAGTGCTCATAACATTTGCCAAAAATTGTAGAGATAAATCTAGAGAGTGTTTGCCATGTTTGAAATAGTTTAGAAGAAATAGAAACGTGCAAAGACCCAGTCAAAGACTAACTCTCCAGCAAAAAATAAACAAATTCAGCTAAAAAGGATAGAAAATATGCCAATTCAAATCAATGACCCACACCTACACCCACACCCACACCCACACCCAATCTGGCTCGGGCCATACTAGGTAGGCAAGTAGCAGTTGGTCCAGGTCCAGCCTCTTACCAAAGTATCATGAGACAAGTTACTCAAGCCTTGGCAAACACTCCTCTTAATGTAAAGACTAAAAAATGGTTTACATCCACAAATGTGGACAAGAATACAACATATATGGCAAAAAATGTTTTGGCTAAACAAGTAAAAAGGGAGGCTTAAACAACCATTTATCAAATAATCCCTGTTTAACGACTTGCTAACCCTAAATTTTCTGGAGAAAGAAAGTATATATATTTAAGAATCAATATCCTTTGATTGACATACTGTGTAGTGATGTGAGGTAACAACATAATTAATAAAGTGAATTTCTCTTAAACTTCATAAACTTAGGACAAGACCCTTATATCACATATTATACCTTTAATTTCTGCGAGTTCTGTGATAAAATGAAAATAAATCACAAGTGTTTTTTATGGTCATGGCACACCTTGGGTTCTCATGAGTGTTCTAGAAAGATTGTCCAAGTCTTCAATAGAAGGCAGCCCCACCTTCGTACCCAAGTAGTTTGTTAATCTAAGTTTATCACCCTATAGACTACCCATTAAAGGTTATAAACTATTAAAGGCCAATATGACCAACCTCTACAAAATTATATCCATTAATCCATCACATTAAGACCACTGCAATGGCTTACAAATCTTAGAAAAATCAAGAGGTGAATCAATCAAGTCTGTCTTTCTATGACTACCTAAATAATAGGGTTACAAATTCATTAAGAGTTTAAGGATCAACCTCATATCATCCACACGCCATAGGGATGGGAATGTTGTGCATATTTAGAACTCATAAGGCTTTGTTCAACCATAATATATTATCCATCATACTTCCTCAATTCATAGGCTTAAGCCCTACTCCCTTAACAATTCAAGATCTTTTAATGAGAGGTTTTGTCAAGCTCCTTTCAGATCTTGCATATTCCAAGGAATTTGCTCCATTTTTTTTTGGGTTAGTTGACTGCACTATATCTAATATGTATTTATCTTCTCTTGCCATTGTACATGATGTTTTTCTCTATCCCAATGACATCTTGCAAATCACAATGTAGGAAAACTGATACATTTGATTTCCCCCATAATGGCATATCTTCCAGCAAGTTCCTCAACTATTAAGCTTCTTGACCTACCAACTTAATAACAATGAATTCAAACTCCATAGTGGAGTGCTTTACATATCTGTTTCACAGATTTCCATGATATAGTACCTTCACCCAAGGTAAAGACATAACCATAAGTAGAGCTAACTTCATAGTTATCAGACATTTGAATTGCATCACAAAATGCTTCTAAAATAGCAAGAAATTCATTAAAATTCAAACACCGATTCATAGCAATAAAGTGCACTCCAATGCTTTCTACTCGAGTTATGAGTATAATGACCCAATTTAGTAATAACATAAGCTATGTTAAGTCTATTATAATTCATGAGGAACATAACACTTTTTATAATTTTAGCGTACTTGGCTTGTGAAATACTAGAACCTTTGTTCTTCTTAAGAGATATACTAGAATCATAAGGAGTTGTCACAGTCACAACATCAAAGAAACCAAACTTTTTCAACATTTTTTCAATATAATGGGATTGACATAAAGAGAAGTCATTTTCGATGTTTCTCATTTTAATACCAAGAATCATATTAGCTTCTCTTAAATCATTAATATCAAATTGATAAGATAAAAACATTTTAGTCTGATTGACAACATCCACATTAGTAAAAAAAATTAACATATCCTCAATATAAAGGAACATAATCATATAATTTGATCTAATCATTTTTTAATAAACACCGGAATCAGATGCATTCATAATATAGTCATTACTTACTAATGTTCGGTTAAACTTCTCATGCGATTGTTTAAAAGATTATTTAAGACCATAGAGGGACTTTCTAGTCTTATATACCTTGTTCTCTTGAGCAGGAATCACATAACCCTCAAGTTGTTTCATATATATATTTTCATCTAAGTCACCATTTAGAAATGTAGTTTCACATCAATTTAATGTACAACTCTACCATAAATGGCAGCAAGCACGAATAGACTTCCAATTGTAGCATTTTGGTCACATGAGAGTATGTCTCAAAATTGTCAATGCCTTTCCTTTGGTGATAACCTATAACTAACAATCTGGCTTTTAATTTTGCTACAGTTCCACCAGACCTCATTTTCTTTCTAAAGGTCCATTTACATATAATTGTTTTACAACCTTTAGGTAAATCAACTAAGTTCCATGTACAATTTGTCATTATTGAATCAATCTTACTTTTAATGGCTTCTTGTTGAAAGTTAGCATCTATGGAAGTCACTATCTCTTCATATATTTTAGGATCTTCCTTAATTTAAAAAAACAAAAAAATTTCCTTATTTATTCTATCAAGATCATAATTTTTAGCTAAGAAGGTAGTAACAAAATATGATCTAAAACTACTTTTAATTCCTTGCCTCTTACTCTTCTTAGGTTCATCTGCATGTTCATTTGAAACATAAGTAGAAGCAAGCAGAAAAAGGCACATAAACAATATTAGAGGACTAGTAACATTTATAGCATCATTTCTCTTTAATGGAAAGATACGTTCAAAATATTATGCATCTCTAGATTCATAAATAGAATTATTAATCAACGAAATGAATATATATACAACACTATTTTGAGCATAATCAATAAACATAATCAAAGGTCTTAAGCCCAATATTTATCTTTCTAAAATTTGGTAAGCCAACTTTGGCTAAAGAGATCTACAACATATTATGGACATATCAGATAACACCTAAAAAGCCTACCAGAGAAATTACTTTTAGCCTGACAATTGGTGTTAAAGCTTTCCTATAAAGTTGAAATTACTAAGTATAAGGTTACAAGTGCACAAATATAAAGCTAACAATGATCAAATTCAAAATGACCTTGAATTAATTGAAGAGTCCATGGATGTCACAATCATGAGAAACAAAGCATACCAACAAAGGGATAAAAATTAAGCATTCATAAGATAAAAGTTAGCACCTCTATTATGGGGACTTGGTCTTTTAAAAAAAATCAAATTGCTGAAAGATAAAAAATTCTTAAGGCAAAATATCCCAAAATTGGTCAACACCATACCACATAAACAATGTTATTAGGCCTGGGAGTTACAAACTTGAAAAGCTTGACAAATCAGAGGTGCCTCGCATTAGAAATAGAATTATATGAAGAGGTATTACCATTAGGCTAAGTTCCAAAAATCTCATATGTATAAGTAATAATTATCAATAAAGGGTCTCTTTGTTTCTCCATCTAATTGAAACCAAGGAACCAAAAACAAGAACTTACAAGTTTGAAAGCTTTAAGTCTAGCAGAAGTTATTTTAACTATACGACGTAAAATAAACACTTATAGATATGAAAGATTTAGGTGTAGGAGAAGTCACTTTAGCTCTCTAGATCACATAAAAAGCCTACAGGTCTAAAGCCTCATGTTTAAGAGAAGTCATTTAAGCTCCCCTATCTTCATGTAAAAACATAAAGTTTTGAAAGCCTTTGGTCTACAAAAAGTAATTCAAACTCCCTAACTCAAAATAAAACATGCAAGTCTAGAATCCTTAAGTCTTGAGAAGTCTTCTCAACTCTTTGGCTTAAAAAGAAAATTTTTACCAAATCAAATAATCAACAAACCACTAGGTATGTGATCATCAAGTTTAAAGCTTAGTAAAAATAAATTAAGACATTGGAGCTAAACTCAATATTCCTTTCATATCTGTAATAATTGGAGCCAAAATTCACAACCTTATTATTAAAATGTTAAGTTGTTTTTAATTTTATTAAGAAATTAGAGTTAAACTTCACATACCTGATATTTCTAAGTTAAATTTTTGAAATGTTGTTAAAACATGGAACTAGCCTCCTCACCTTTACCATTGACAAATTAAAATTTTCAAAACTTTGTTAAGGTATTGAAGCTAGATTCCACAACCCTACCATCAATAAGTAATGCTAAATATATTTGAGTCAATAATAAAAATAGGCATACAACATATATCATAAAGCAACATTTCATAAATAAAAAAGTGCTAAATATGCTCATAAAATTAATACATTTACAACCTACATACAAAGGTACAGAGTAAAGAGAAAAAAAATTAAGAGCCTAGATAAAGAGTGGTACGTTATTAAATGAAGCATGGTTGGTGCCATTAAGGTTAGATGATCCTCCACTGGTAGGATCAATGATATCAACTTTGCCATTATTGCTATAAAACTGACCAATATCCTTAACTTGAGTATGCTCAACAGCATCAATGCACTAGTAATATCCAAGTCTGTGAACGAAACGTATGGATACTTCTTTTATATAACTTCCTAATAAGCGTAGAACATTATTACAGTGATGATAATGAGATTATCTTAGTTCCAACTCTTGAATGACTTGGAACTATGATAATAATAGATAATAAAATTTGAAGTTATCTCTCTACAAAATGTTCACTTACATATGAATCTCAATCCTCTCACTCATAAGAACTCATACTTTAATACTGCCATAACCTTTTCAAACTCTTTGAGATACTTGATTAATTATTCTTTGGTAACCTTCTTCTCCTTCTTAAACATATTGAGATCTCCACAAGCCTTCATGGATCTATATCTCTTGATTCTCCTAGACAACCATGTTGAGTTCCTTGGCTTGTCTATCAAAGTTTATAAAGGTGACAGCTTGAAAAACATAATTCAAAGTTAGGCCTAAAAAAGGATGAAGCATTAAATTTTAAATAAACATTATCTTAGCAAGGTGTCTCGTAAAAAGTACATGAATATGGTTGATAAGTAAGTCCTCTATACTTTGTGTCTCTTTAGGGAGAACCATCCACAAACAAATTATAATCCATTTCCAGCCTTACCAAAGATAGTATCAATCTTCTTTAGGTTAAAGTTAGGACAAAAATACTCTTTTTTTCCTATAGGAGTGTTGAGAATAGGTAGGTGACCATGTTCTCTACCTAACAAGAAGAGCAAGGAGGCAAAGGCATAAAGATAAGAGTGTTGGCATTAGGAGACTTGGCTCAATGATGGTAATGTCGTTTTTGCGTCTCACCCTTTACTTCTTCCTCTCTGTAGAAGATGATGTTCATAAACCTCTCATCTTTGGTGCCTTAGACTTAGCTAGCATCATTGAGATAATAAAAATAACAAAAATTTTATTAAAATATTTAAAAATATTAAGAAAATAATAATAAAGAAAATAAGCATATATTGATATTTTTGTAAAATACATCCTCAAATGAATTAAGATTTGTTCACCAAATAGTTCCTCTTATGATAGTAAAGTGTTGTTAGGATCTAAAAGTCTATAAGATAAAAACTCTTAATAATACATTATCTATATCCCATTGTGGAAATCGCTAATCTAAACCTCTCCAAACTACCTAAATATTGGGTTAGTAAGAATGCAAATTTTTCCTTTCAAAATTACAACCACTTTAGACTCATCAGCATTTAATAACCCTGGCTCATGTTCAGTTTTTACTGCCCATGTTATATCCATACCCACATGTAATGATGTATGAACTTAAATAATTCCAGATTGGGGATAGTTGATGTAACAGAAAATAATAAACTTAGCTCCAAACATATGAATGTAGCTAGATGAGACTTTAGGTCTATCTCACTCAATATCTTCTATATAAAGGGATGAAGAGGGAATCAAAATCCAAAATTGAAAACATTAAAATAAAATCTTACCTCACTAAGTCTAGGATAACACACATAGTCGTCATGGTCATAGAACCTTAGAGATATCTTATCAGGGATTTGAAACTTCTTCTCCATCTTATCAAACTCATTAAAGTGTAATTTGTTAGGCAAAGACATACTTTGAAGTTCTTGTTAAAGTCCCTAAACATTCAATCTAATAATGAATTTTAAATATGAAGTCCTTTATAAGATATAATTAAGCCAAGATTATAAGGGGAGAACCTTTTTTCTATAGGATACATGTATAGGGTTTTAATAGACTTAGTGGGCACTTGAGTGTGGCTCTTACAATTTGAAAATATAGATCCTACATTTCTATGGTTGCCTAAACTAAAACTACTGGAGCTACTTGCCTGTCTCTTGAGCTACTCCTATTACCCCTGGTATTATCTATAACTTAAAAAATCAAAATATACGTGGACTTACTGATTAGGAAAACATAAGTTTCTATTGATCACCTTAATATTAGAATTTCTCAAAGATATAGGTTGGTTGTTTAAGAAAGGGGTATTTTCTCTCTTTAGTAACTCTTCGAAAATGACAAAACTAATTCATAGCACACATTAAGTCCCTTATTAGGAAGATGAACAATCAAGTTGTCTTGGGTCAATGATTGAGATTGGATAACCACTTTCCATCCTTATATTCCTCGAAAGTAATGATCACTTCCTGTCAAAACCTCAACCTATCTTGTACAAACATATCAAAGGAAATATTGGAAAAGTTGATGCTTCAATGTTTGATTCATGGTAGAACTTTAATATTTATTGTACAAACTTATTATGATTTATGTCAAATTTTCTGTCAGTCTTCAGTCAATTATTAAATATAGTTGTTAGTATGCAAAGCCATCTATATACTTGACAAAACTATTAAAAAGATTGAAGAGAAGGAGAAGATGGTTGACAATTTATCATAGGAAAACTTGGCAAAGTAAAAATTATATAAGAGATAATGAACATGGTTATTAATTTGTTAAAATAGACCAACTTAGTTAGACTCATTTTGGTTATTTATTCTATATTGCCTCTGTAGTTGTTTTCAATAGATATATTAAGATCCATTATTGACTTTCTAGGTAACATTTTTAGGTTATGTTATACATATACTATACATACATGTATCAATCATTAGTGATCAGTTAATGATTGTTTTTGAGTGTTTAAAGAATACTTCAATTAAGCCACCATCTCTATATACCTAACTATCAAAAGTTTTATTCTCGAGAACCTAAGTTTGAAACTAATGGTTAAATAATAAACCCCCTAATAAGAGGACAAAGTGGGCCTAGGTTTGGCTCAATAAGCCCACTAATTAAAATGGCCCAATGATCCAAGAAGTGCAAGTAAAGACAAGATTCAACTATGTGAAGAGTATAATCCTAATCAAATACTAATAAAGCTACTTACTAAAGATTGAGTTCAACTCTAATAAGGGTAGTTAGAGTTCAACTATACTTCAAAGAAGGATTGTCTATAAAAAGGAGATGCACCAAAAAAGTTCTTATAACTACTTTCAATAATCAAATTTTGAGATTTATCTGTATACTTTTTACCTTTCAAATTACTAATTTGAATGTTAGAGTATATATATCAATAATACTTCCAACTAGGATGGAGAATAAATGATTTTACCTTCACGATAGTTCTCTTTATATACAAAAAAGAATTTAAGTAGTTAAACTTTGGTATAGTTCCACCTTTTCTTAAAATTCAAAATTTTAATTTCTTTCTCACACTATAAAATAAGATAAAGAAGTTTATCAACATTAATCTTTTTTTTTAATCATGGAGAAGGTAAGATTTTTTTGTTGAAGCTCCCTTAATATTGCATTCTTGATTCTGCCTTAAAGACAACAATTTAAAACATATACCTTATGTACTTTTTGAGCCTTTTGATTTATTCAAAATTTTGAGGCCTAGTGCATTTCATAAGCATTAGGGTTTATTCACTACAATGAGTAAAAAGTTCAAACTTTTTATATAAGTGTGTTTGTTAATTAATTTTATTCTAAATTATTTAAATTACCTCATTAAATAATTAAAATGAATATTTTACTAAATTTCTATCAAATTATCTTTTTAAAAATTATTACATGATTGAATATTGAATACGTGACAAAATAGACTTACTATTACGACTCGAATTTAATATCAAATTGCGTTAAAATAATTCAATAAATACATAGAAAATTTCATTTTTAATATTTAATATAACAAAGTGATTTTCACGTTATTCTAAATAAAAATATTTAAAATAAATAAAACTACATAAAATTTTGTTGCTTTGTACGTATTGATCATGATATTAACCAATTTGGTACATGCTAATCACGACATTAACCAATCCATAGAAAAAGTAGTAAGCTTAACAACTAAAAATATTTTCACTCTAATATGTTTCTGCACGTACAAGTGACAGGATCAAAAGATAATAAGGGAAATTGAAACTAAACTTTGGTTACAACTATTATCAACTATATGCCAGTGGAATTGGAGCTAACATTGACAAGTTCGGGTGTCCAACTAAAAAAAAGAAAATTTATTATGTATTTCTTTTCGTTTTGGATTGTTTTCTTATTTTTATCCCAAGCTTGGCATTTATATGTGAAGATTAACATGGCATTAATGGTGGTTCTGTGCTTTATGATTCCATTTAAAATTATATTCAGGTAGGGGAATTGTTCTCGTGCATATGATAGTTTAGCCACAAAGAAGCCTCTTCGGTGAAAATGAATGGCCACTGAACTACTCTGTAACATGTTTCCTGAGTTGAAACCTTCTGTTGACGATATCGAGAGACTTAGAAATTTGTCTGAAATGTCATTATCTTCCAATTGCCGAAGTAATAATGATCTGAAGTATAGCCTAACATTTTAGAAAGACGAAATTTCCTGCCTAGGTTCCACATTCCAAGCGTATGCATAACGTTCTAGAAAATAAAGGTTTATGGACTCGTGAATGACAAATTTTCTTCTAGTAAAACTACTTGTTTAAGGACTTTGTGTTTTAGGAACATAGAAAAGAGATAAGGTATGGAATATGACAGTGAGTGACAGAGTACATAGCTATTATTGCTAATAAGTTAAAAGAGAAAAGGTTTAAGTAGCTTGGGCATATGTGTAGGATGTCCTCAGATGTTTTAGTACGATGCTGTGAGCAAATAAACCTTAGTAGTTACAAGAGGAGAAAAGGGAGGCCTTATAAGATCCGGAGGAAAGTAATAAAAAAAGATATATCAAAGTTGGCCCTTACTGGGGCAGTGGTTAGAATTAAAAAAGTCTGACGTGATAAGATAAGGGTAAACGACATAATTTAGAGTGCTCACCCCTCACCCTTTCCGCATAGGAAGTCCAACCTAATTCCCTTTTATGTCTTTGAGAGTTTTTTTTTAAGTGTAGGAGGAAAGATTCCCACGATGGATGTATCAAATCGTAGGGTTGTCGTATCCTCAGTGAAGACTCCTAATGTAACTAGCAACAAGAAAATTCTATGGTTGTAGGGGTGTAAGGTACTAGCAGATTAGGGTTACTATCAAGTATATATATATATATACATACATATATGTATTCTTTTTTTGTACCTGCATCACTATTATCCTATTACATCTGTATTTATTATAATTTTATTACACTAGCCACGGAGCTTTAGAAATAGAGGATTACTTTTGTTATTTTAGAGCTATGTGTCATTATTGAATCCTCAAAAGGACTCCAGCTTTTGTCAGTTTTATTTATTAAATAAATGGATGCTCATAGAATATGATAGAAACAGAATAATAAAAACGGTGATTTGTTATTATTTTTAGCATTAATTTATATTTTAATAGTATTCAATATGATTAAAAATAGTAGTAAATATTTATGTAAATATTATTTGAAACATTTAGATACAAATCATACATATAATTACTATTAAAATTTTATTTTTAAAACAATTCTATCAAATTGAAACATCGTATATAATAATAATAACAAAAACAATAAAATTCGATATAAATCTCATTGCTTTGCAAGGTTTGGAGAATCAATAGACTTAGCCTTATCCCTAATTAATCAAGAAACTGTTTTCAAATGAAGTATGATGAAATATCATATAGACTAAATTGATAATTTAATTTATCAAAACACATGATTTTATAAAGTGGATTAAAACCTTTGAGCTTAATTTTAAAGAGAGATCAAGCATCCTAAGGCTGTTCATGTCGTCACGGGACATTCTCGTCAAATCCTGTTTGCTGTTATCTCCAAAGTGTCCACGAAATCGTTCGTTAAAGAGCCCATTCCATCCTCGCATGACGTAATTATACATTGCCAGTATCCTTTTTCGCATTCCTGAGTGATTGTACAATTGGCATGAATACGGATACAATTACTCAAACCTCAATAACGGTTTTGGCGATTTCAACAAGGCATACACTATTCACTGCAAATCAGTAACTAATCTGAAAAGGAGTTGTAAATTGCTATACTTTGTCCGTTAACTGATTATTGTGAATAGTAACTTGAGATCTACCGTTGAAATAATAAGATCGTCCCAAGTTCTTGGAGAGAAGAGAAGGGAAAAACATCTTAAGAACAAGAATAGGAAAAAGCTTCTGCAGTTATCAGCAAATTAGATGCAAGACATAACCATATAGAATAAGATCATCAAAAGGATCAATATTCTACTTTCAGACCAAAAATCGTGGCAACACGTACACACTTGTCTAAAGGTTTCTTCCTTCCCTTTCAACTGTAAATATTCTACTTTCAGCCCATATTCATATATCATCAACCCTCCGGCAGACCAACTCCAAGTAAGAGACCGATTGCCAGCAGAAAACTTCATTTGTACACCTTCAAGCTCGGTCGGAGAATTTCAAATCTTGTGTAATTCCCACATCTGTCTTACTTAAAACTGTGCTTTCCGTTTTCTTAATATATATACAAACAGAGGCCGCAATTCTATATACAGATCGCTGATTCTTAACTTATCTTCTTTGGTTTAACATGTCGATCATGTCTTTTCACTTGCTTTCTACGATTAGTTGCACTCGTTTACGATACCGGAGCGAGTCAAATCCGTCACCAACACTGGTCAGTCTCCCAATTCCGGCCTCTATAGCCCGAATATGAGGCGGTCAACGGCCGATTATTCCGTCGGAAAAGCTTGCTGTCATAAACGGCACGTTTCTCAGGATCGGATAGAGTAGAATACGCGGCATGAATCTTCTTGAACTCGTCGGCCGACGAGTCCTTCCGGTCGACGGCAGCCACGTCAGGGTGGCAGGTCCTCGCCAACTTCCGGTAAGCAGACTTGATCTCCTGGTTGTTGGCACCGATGGGAATTCCGAGAACTTCGTAGAGCGACGACGTGGAGGAGGCCATTTCTAAGTAATAAAGACCCGATCTTTGCTTGCAAGCAGCGGCACTTCCGGTGATTGAAAGTGGCCGGAACGTTGTACGTAGGGAGGGTGAAGTGGGAACGGCGGAGGTCACAACGACGGAGCTGAGAAACGGGGAGAGGGAGGCGGAGGCAGAAACAGAAGCAGAGAGCATGGTAAGATATAGAGAGAGTGCAGTGATAATTCATCTGTGGAAGCTTTGGCTTTGGGGTATATATAAAGGCTTTACTTCAAGGTAAGGGTAACTGTGGTTATGGTTAAGTTCTAAGGCCAAGAAATTGTCAGCAGAAGATTTGATTGGATTTTAGGGGCTGAGTCATCCAAGAAGTGGCTTATCCTACTTTGGTTTAAGCTTTGATCTGCTGCTGACTTTTGTTTCTGGATGTGGTGTCTCAGTGAGCTGTTCATTCCTTGTGACCATATTTTTCTTCCAAATATGAATAAGGACAAGGTACATGAAAGAAAACGTATCTCCTTCTAATTGGCGTCATCCACAAGGGTGTGTGAAATTCGTGCATTACATATTCTAGATGGATAAAAACAAATCGGGAAGTGAATGTTCTTTGTTATTATCGTATACAAATGGGGAGCTAGATTCTTACAATTAAGCATAAAAAAAAAACAAATCAATTAATGCACAAACAGAAAGATCCCAAACTTTAACAATTTTAATATCATATGCTCGATGAACAAAATATCAGTGTCTCATAACCAGCTTAATTGATGAGATGTTTTCATGGGTCTTGCTCAAACTTTATCCTAATTCAACGGTTAACATTTTCCCACTTATTCCTAATTTGCCCATTGTTTCAAAACCTATATGAATTACAAAAAAGTATCACTTTCTGTTTATCGGTGTACTATCGAAGAAAAAAGAAAATGCTTTGAAAACATCCATACTTGCTTGCACGTTTATCCGTGGAACAGATTATTTGTTATTACTTTATGATATCCTAGCCAATGAAATCTGTGGTGTAAAATCTTTTACTTCTGTGTGGTTATGAATGTTTTTCCTTGCAATACGATTATTCAATGACAATCTAGTCGCCCTTCTTTTTGTGAGCGAATGAAATTAAGTATTGTTCTACTCTTGGAATTTTGAAAGTGGAAATTGGAAATTGGAATTCTTCAGTCTTTGCAGACCCAAGATGTTAGCCGTTGTTCTAGTCAAAGTGAAACACATTCTTCCCTTATTCGAAATTATGTTTCCCAATAAATCAAACAACCGCTAATCCCTTTCTTATTTTCCAACTTTCCAATTGCCATATGATCTGTTTGTTATACATGTTAATATCTAAGACAAGTGCCTAAATGCTGGTTGGCATGTATATGCCTTTCGAGGAAGTCCAGGACGAGCCCCTTAGTCTCGACCTCATCATAATCAATAACCACTAGAATCAGATAAGTTTATGGAAGTTTCAATTCGAATTGCATTCTTTCTCTGTTGATGATCTGACGTAAGTCTTTATATAAAATCAATCCTTAATAGGAATCTTCCTGATTTAAGACAATAACAAGCACCTAAAATATGCAAATTTATAAGGATACAACTAATAAGTACAGAGATCAATTTCTCATCGTACAGCCAACACTTAGAAATAATAATTTTACTTTTCAATAATCTCCTACAAATCGGTGTATATATAACATTCATGTCTCATTTATCCATAAAATAATTGAAGACTTGATTTGATACTGTTTTAATTAATGAGAACATTAGCAAATTGGTATCTGAGGCACTTCAATCAAGTACTCTGTTCCCTCAAAAAAAAATCAAGTACTCTGTTTTTCATTTTTCTTTAATAAAGCTCCTGTTAATTTCAACATGTTTAATGCAATCATGTTAAACTAGATAATCTGCATCATGTTTAATGAATTGACATTGGACCCTTGTTCATATTGGCTTTGAACTAGTTCCCAAATATTACACTAATCGAAAATAGCTACTTGAAAAAACAACTTTTGAGAAAAAAAATTTCTAAATATCTAAAGGATGCATGACCTAAACTCTTATGCTGTAGTTAAATTTCTAAAATTGAAGGCTTGCCAGACTTATCAACTGCAAAAACTTAAGCCAATGAATGGAACTTGCAACCATAAGATTAAGGTAACACTTCTAATACAATAATCAGTTGTCTTCCGTATTCAAATGTCCTCAAACAAATCCAAGGATTAGGTTAAAAATCACAAGACAAGATCATTTGAGCCATCATAATTAAAACAATTAGAATAGATTCTATGTCAAAAGTTTTTTTGTAAAACTGATTGAACTTTATCCAACGTATGATTACCATCGTTAATTGTGTGGAGGGTTTTATAAATTTAACATGTTTAATGCCAAAGTTCATGTAATCCATAGCATCATAATCAATAATTCATGTACTATGCTTAGTAGTAGCAAACGGTTGCCTGAAACCATAAGAATCGTTGTGAATTCTCAATTAATCTAACTCTATTATTTGTTTCTCAGTTGATCGTTTGACATAAATAGTCATTCTACAAAATGAAATTTCCTAAATTAAAAACCTAATAACCATTAATAATCAAAAAGGGAAAGGGAGACAAGTTATAATTATAAACAGCTTATTCCTATCGTATAGCTAAACTTTAGTCTCCATTACTACATCAACTATTAAGAGAGTAGTTGCTCACTTGCTTGTCATGGAGTAAAGAGTTAGAGCAGCTACTTTGCTCTGGAGTGAGAAGATGGATTGCATGTATACATGAATCTCCCGGAAATTTACTCAATATTTCATTTACTTTATGTAGTGATTGGCTTCGGGTGCTCCAAAAGTATACCTAACTTGCTTCATGTCCAGGTAATGTCTCTTCCCAATGTAAGAAAAAAAAATCCATCTGAAAAAACTGAAGATCTGTTTAGTGATGGATCGATTTCAAGGTCTCAAACATGGAAATATCTAGACTTGGCTGTTGGACTTTTAATCATCAAAAGTAGGGTATACACTCTTCTAAATAATGTTTGATGTATGTACTCCGTTTCTTATCTGCTCAACTAATTGCATGTATACATTTCCACATGGGATAATTGCATGTATCCAGACAGGATTATACCTAACTAAAGAACAGCACGAAATGCGGCTTCATAATTGCATACAATTGGAACACATTCTTTAGAAAGATAAGGAGAACCCCCAACTTTTGGAGGTAGTCTTTTCATTGTCACCAGTTCTTAAGGAACCATCTTTACGGAAGTACAAGAAAGGTTTTTTTTTTTTTTATATAGAAAAAGTATAAGAAAGGTTCATAAAGGCAAGTGCAGGAGGAAAATCGACCAACACCACCTTCAATTCAGTATGTATCGACAATAAAGAAATGATAAAAACATCCAATGCAAGGCACTAATTTCCCTTCACCTAAAATAGGATATATACATTGGCTTTAATTTACAGGTCTATTTTTCTGCGGCAAGAGTTTAAATTTTTTGTCTAATATTATGGTGTTTTATTATATCTAATAAATCTCAGTTATCTATTTATATAGAATTTATATAAAACTTATGTAGAGCCTGTAAAATAAATAATTAAAATTTTATAAGATAAAATAAAACTGTATAAAAAGTTTAAACTCCTGCGACAAGGGTGTCTTGGTATCTGTACATGTCCCAAAATAAATGAAGTCATGGAGCAGTTGGTGCATGTTGGATGGATCATGCCAAGTTGCGTATCTAATTGACTTTGTACACACTTGCCAAGAAGACTCCAACTTGGCAACTCGTGCTTTGCTTCTGTTTCCCACTAGTCTGGATGTAAACTGTCGCCAAACATAGCACAAAAAGAGTTTTTTTTTTCCCCAGCTAAAAGCTAGTTTACTCACTATTGAATATTGATTGTAACGCATGTTTATTCTGTGCGATAAAAATAGACCTTCAAGTAGTATTACTTATATATTGTGACAAAACGAAATTTATCGGGCTTGCATCCGCTTAAAACATGGAAGATAGGATCAACCTCTAAGAAGGTTGCACCGTTGAAAATTAACTCAAGTTAAACAAAACTTAAAAAAAAAGGAAGATAAGGACATGAAAATTTAATATTTCCACGGGTGGGAAGAACTTGATTTGAAAACGAATCTTCCAAAAGTGAAGACTTCAGAGGATGGTAATCGCTTTAACATCACTATCATATTGACAAGTGTGCAATTTGCAAGACAAGGTTAGTGAGTCTTGATCTAAAGGGTCATTGGATAAGGACAAACTTATTTGCTGAAAGTTAAGCTCACCTGGGCATCCCTCTCCTCGTATCTTATGCCACTCTAAATATTGAAAACGGACGTTTTGATGCATGACAAAACAATTAATTAGTGTGTTATTAAAAGAACTGAAGTGTGTAAAATAAAAAAAAAATCTTATATTCGTTTCTATTTTCTCAAACAAATGTAATCCTTTTTCACGCATACACCATCTAAGTTTTGAAATCTTGTCTTCTACTACTCGGACAAAATCTAGAGTTCCTTTTTTTTTATAAAAAAAAATCCATTATAGCAAACTCATGTTAGATCTCTCATGAGTTTGAGTTACCTTTTCTCGTGCGAAATTTACCAATCTATACATTGAAGTTTATTGATTTCACAGAGCGTGAGGTCTTATCCTTAATAGGATCTTGATAATCGTTATCCTGATAAGGGATGACTCTCCATGCATGTGTTTAACTTTTCATGCGCGACATTATCCGCTATCATCATAATGTTCCTTGAACAATTGTATGTTAATGGTCCCTATCGTAAAGAAAGAGTCGTTCACACTTCACACTTTGTTGGAGCCTTTCACACCAGTGAAACGTAAAACTACAGATTGATGGGCAATCCGACAAGCTCTATCCTAAATAATTTTATAAAATCACAGTTGCATGAGTTCAACAATAGAGACAATCAAGAAATTTAAATTTTTATTTATTATATTTTCTAATAATAACTTTATAGTTGAAGCCACCGAATTGTGTTCAATTTAATTTAAATTTATTTAAAAAAGTTTCGTAAATTTTAAAATTTTATTCTTTTATATTTTTATAAAAACGATTCATATAAACAGTATAATAAATTAATTATGGTCGGGTCGGCTGTGTTAGGCCCAGGCCCGTCTCCATATGTCCACGGCCCATTAGGTGTTAGTCTCTCATGCAAACATAAAGATCTACGTAAAGGCCTAAACCTAGCATCCATGTCATATATAAGGTACTATTCTATCATGATAGAGGTACGAGATAACAACCCTAGTTTCCTCTTTTCTCTGGGACTAATTCCCTCTAAAAAAAGATTGATTTGAGCGTCGGAGGGGCCTTCCGGGAATCAACCCCCAGCGTGCCTTGTTTGTTGTGTAGGTATTCTTTAGCCGAAGTCAAACAGAATCATGGATCCAAGCAATTACGTTCAGCCTCAGCAAAATCCGACTAAACCAGTTCGCGCTCACCGTAGGGCCTGACATCAGGGCACCACGTCCAGAAACACACAGGTCAGTCAGGCGGCAGCAGCTAATCCTGATATAGCCGCTGTCACGGCTCTTGCGATGCAACGGATGGGTTTGCAGTTACCCGTTGCTCACCCGCCACCGCATCATGATTCCCACACTCAATCCTCGCGTCCGAATGATCAACCACAACTTTACAGCCAAAATCAAGGAGAATAGAGTATAGCCATGGAAGCAGTTGATCTACTGATTCGTCAAATCCTGTAGTCTCAACCGGAACAACAGCAGGCCCCGCTCGACATATTGGTGTGAAGGTCGATCGCCATTCTACTGAAGCCCTAGAAAAAATCGTGGACGATCGAGTCAAGTATGGAAAAAACACCGATCGCGGTAATGCCGATCGAGACAATAATGGTGGAAGCGACCGACTTGACAGTTGGCAAAGGCCTTGGAGGCACAATATTGATGAGGGAGAAAGACAGAACAGAAACACAGATGACCGACGTAGCACGAGGCCATAACCTAGGACGAGGGATGATAGAAATGCCGAGCGACAAAATGACCGACCGGTTGGGGTCATCAACATGATTTTTGAGGACAATGTGGCAGGAGGGTCGACCGCAAAAGGTAGAAAGAGATATGCCAGGCAGGTCGATGAAGACTCGTCCGCCAAGAAATAAAAGTAGAACAATGGGATAATACCGTTCGACGAATCCGATCTCGACGGTGTTAGCTGTCCCCATAATGATGCGCTGGTGGTCAATCTAAACATGAATGAAAATGAGGTGAAACGGGTAATGATCGACACGAGTAGCTCGGTCAATCTATTGTATTATGATGCCTTCAAGCAGATAGAGATACCGGAGGATCGACTACTACCCATAGAGGGACCTATCAAAGAAGTAACTGGAGCATCAGCTTACCCATTCGTCCGAATCTTTTTGAAAGTAAAGTTTGGATAAAAGCCATGTCAGATAGAGAGGGATGTTGAGTTCCTGGTCGTGAAGTTTGTAGGGGCGTACAATGCAATAATCGGACGAGCCAC
>JAOTAZ010000218.1:21024931-21035372 GCA_025629785.1 Erythroxylum oxycarpum
CTTCCAAAGTGAAAACATTCAAAATTCTCAACATTTCACAAATCAATCCAATTATACCCGGAATTATTTCATGAATGTATGTACAATTAATTTCATATGCAACAACCATGTATAAGTATGTAGCAATTTATGCATGAACATGTAAAATGCATCTCTAACTCTCATTAATCACTCACATTTACCATTCTAACCTTCCTACAAGTAATGGGATGTTACACCACCAATGTGTGCTTGGTCACACACTTTATCTTCTTCACCTATAGACTGCTTAATAGTCGGAAGAATTAGCAAAGATCCAACTATGTCACCTGATGAGTTGCAGTATGATGATTTATTTCTACTCAGAAGATCAACACCTCTCTTGTGCTCCTAGAACACCACATCTCAGCTTCTGACCGCCTTTTGCTTCTCTAAGTCATAAATTCTAAAGTCAAATCAATTACTACCATATCCTACAAAGATGCAAGGTATCAACTTTGATTCAACTTCTTTCTCTGGTCTTTGGGCACTGTTTGAATCATTATTATGGATTTCGTGTTGTAACGGTCAAAAAATGGTACAAAACTTAGTTTAAGGGTACCAGTTGTCGGTTTCAGTCAGTACCAGTGATTTGACATGGTATTGGCCGATATCATCCAGTATTTAAAATACTGACATAATACCGATCGGTACCGTGAATTGTTAAAAATGAGGGGACGACTTTGTAAAAAAAATTATCCACAACCCCCACCCTGACTATCTGCTCCTTCCACCCTCTCTCTCTGGGTTTTCCTTTTCGACAGTGACTCTTCTTTCACTCTCTTATGATTTCCCTCGCCTTCCATCACCAGCCATAACACCTATTGTAGTGAGAGAAAGTAAAGTAAAGTGGCAAGCAGTGAGAGAAAGTAAAGTGGCACATACGGGAACACACCTATTGCAGGATAAAATCTGGTAGTAAGAGGAAGCACAGTTTCTATTATTGTAGCCGACCCATTTGATTTGAAGACATAGAAGTTGGAAACTTTGTTCTATTGAGAGAGATGGAGGACGTAACCTAGGGATAAAAGAGGAGAAAATGTTAGACCCTGAACTTTTCACGAAAGATTAGAGCTGTTGAATAGAAAATTTTGGTGATTATTCATGAGTAAAGAACAAATGAATGAAAGTTTTGAACCAAGAAATGATAGACAAGAGTAAAGTATAGAATAAGAAACGTGGATAGATTCATGATTTGTTATGGTGTTTTTGGTGGATAAGAGATTTTGGAAATAGGAAGAATCAAGGTAAAAGTTAGCAGTAAAATGAAAGCAATATTTGTGTGGTAAGTTGATAAAGAATATGTATATATGTGTATGTTCTGTTATTGGTGTTCATGATTAGTCATAGATTATAATTTCTTTATGGATGATGTTGATTTGAAATGGAGTTGCAAATGAGGAGGAAATGAAATTAGAAAAGGTGATTTTGGTATGAGTTGTGTTAAGGAAAGATTTAGAAACAAAATTGGCAGTGATTTGGAAAATATTCACTGAGTGTGCTTCGGTTTGTTAGCCATAACGCTTTCTCTAGTTATCCAAACAAGATGATTCTTGATTTGGATTAAATTACAAATATATTGCTACATTTCTTATGCAGACATCGAATTTCAATTCCATCTCTAAGAATCTCAAAAGTTGTCACGAAGTTAAGAATTGGGTGCAGTACATTGGTGTATGAATGAAAATTCGTCTTTGGATTTAAGGGCAAATTTGGGATTGATATGAATAGATTTTGGCAAAGTTTCCTTCTGAAAAGTTGTAGATCTGTCTTTTAGCTTTTCAACGGTATATAGTATGAAAATTTTAGACATCGGAGCTAAAAGTTATGATCTTTATAAGTGGAGATGTTTTGAAAAGAATAGTAAGACGATGCAAAATTAAGAAGGAAGAAAACATCATCTTAGTAACTGTTCACACCTATCGTCTCAGTTACTTTTTATTGTCATCTTTTATTCCATTTTTTATCCTTTTAGAGGCTGAATCTCACTTTGAGTCTTCATGAGAGTTGTAGCTCTTGAAATTGTCTTTCCAGCCATTTAAAGAACACCTTAATCTGATATCTATAGGGAAAGTTATAGAAATTTTTCCAACCTTGTATCATCTGATGACGTCACATTCGTCTTAAAATGACATCATATCATCTGTTCCATTGTTTACCCTTCAGACTATAGAATTTGTCTTTGAGGTCTTTATAAAAGTTGTATATTCTGAAGTTCTCTTTCAAACTATCTAAAGAACACCTTAATCCAATATCTGTAGTGAAAGTTATGGCAATTTTCCCAACCTTGTATCGTTTGATGACGTCACCTCATCTAAAAAATGACGTCATATTGTCTGTTCTATTTTTGACCCCTCAGATGAAAGAATTTTTCTTCTAGGTCTTCATGAGTTTGTAGTTGTGTAAGTCTTCTTTCCAAACATCTAAAGAAAACCTTAATCCGATATCTGTAGGGAAAGTTATGTCAATTTTCCCAACCTTATATCGTCTGATGACGTCATATCGTCTGTTCTATTTTTGGACCCCTCAAATGAAAGAATTTTTCTTCAAAGTCTTCATAAGAGTTGTAGCTCTTGAATTCTTCTTTCCAACCATCTAAATACCTTAATCTGATATCTATAGGGAAAGTTATGGCAATTTTCCCAATATTATATAATCTGATGACGTAACATTCGTCTTAAAATGACATCATATTGTTTGTTCCATTTTCTACCCTTCAAACGATAGAATTTTTCTTCAAGGTCTTCATGAAAGTTATAGAGCTTGATTCCTCTTGCGAAAATCTAAAGAACACCTCAATCAGAAATTTCTACAGAAAGTTATGGCTGTTTCCCCAAAAAAGGTTCATTTTAATTGAGGTCATAAATATGTTTGATTCTTTTGGCCATAACTTCTGATCTAGACACCCAAATGACTTGATTCTTAAACCATTGGATTCTTAAGACATTTCTATACATTTTTAACAAGAATTATAGCCATCCTAAATTAATGAAGAAAGATTGAGTGAAAAGAGTGGGACAGGTACAGTGAGGGTGCTTTTAAATAATATGAACTCGTGTTATTCCACTGAATATACTTTAGTATTTTGATGATTTCTGAAGCTCTACTGATCCAAATGAGATGATTTCTAATTTATGGTAACTAGAGACATGGAGCTACAAATGGTAGGAGAATTGAAATCTAATTCAGTCTCTAAGATGTTTAAATTGCAGATGGAAGTTGTGCATAGTATACTATTGTGAATAAGAGCAGTCCAAAAATGTTTTAAGTATATCTTTTGAATCATTGAACCATATTGAATGATTTTGGAGGCATTAGAAACTTAAGACAATGGAGAATATATTTTTGGAAGAAAGTGTTATATCAGAATGTGCAAGGGTATTTTTGGCAAGACACTTTAGTTTAAAAGAATATAAGCCTATAAGGAAGGATAAAAGGGACTTTTTGGACTCATTAAAGGAATTATTGGAAGAAGAAGTATTTTCTTGCTTATAAATAAAGGAGAAAACGTGAATGAGAAGATTCTAGAGAAACAAAATGTGTGGATGAGAAGAGAGTGTCATGAAGAGAGGGAAATATGAAGAGAAGAAGGGAAAGAAAGAAAGAAGAGAAACTGACTAGGGTTTTAATTTCCTTAGCCTTCAGGAGAGATTTTGAGGTTGTTCAAGAAGAAAAAAGGTAGAGGAAGAGAAGAGCTTCCATTTGAGCCAAAGATCCCATCATTTGGTGAAGAATGAAGCTAAGATCATTTTGAAACTTTTAGATATTTTAAAGGATTTTAGTTCATGGAGTTTAGAAAATGGTTAGGTTAAGTATTCTAGAACCAATTTTAGTGTTTGTGTTTTGAGGAACTTTCAATTGAAAACCTTATAGAGTGGGATTTTTATTATTGTATGAAGGGATCAAGAGAGAGAGACAAGAGGAATAAGAGAAGAGGCATTTTTGAGCAAGTCAAGTCTTTAAGCAAGGAAATCAAGGTAGGTACATGTTTATAATGGAGTAAATAAGCTACTACAGTTTTCTCCAAATCAAAGAAGTTTTCTGATTTCATTTGCATAATAAGTGTTGCATTATTGTTTATGAACGATTATGAAATTTGATATATGTTTGCTGCATGATCTGAGTGATGATTTTTCAAAAAGCAAAGACCATGAAAGTAATATATTTGAAAATATGCTTGTTTATGAAATCATGTTTTCAAGAATTTGCAAGATATACTTCAAGTATATGATAAGCAAGTTTTCAAGAAATATGCATTTTTAGGCATCAAGTTTACAAGATTTTGAAATTATGTGTTATGTGGGTTTGTGGTGGTCCCCTAAGTTAAGTCAAGTGCACTTTGACAAAAGGCTTCTCCCGCCTGCCCGCTAGCGACCTGGAACTCCTCTATGGACTCCTATAAGTTCACGACTATGTAGGACTATTATGTGGAAATGCATAATACATTCTGTTTTGGATCCACATGAACCAATTTGATGTGCTCATGATGTGTTTGATCAAGTTTGATGCATTCATTTTTTGTGACTTGTGGATTTTGGCTAAAAGCTTAAGAAACAAGTGTTTTATGAATTCAAAGAAATTTTTCTAAAACAAGTAAAATGTTTTCAAGGTTTTTGCTTATCTTTTGTTATAAACTATTACCTACGAGCTTTCAAGCTCAGCTCCTTCCTGTCTTCATCCTTAGCTCCTTCATGTCTTCATCCTTAGGTGATAGCTAAGAGATCAAGTGATTGAAAGCATAAAGGATTTGCTACGCTGGTTATTTTGTATTTATATATTAAGCCAATGGTGCGGCTTTTGATTTGTAAATAAAGTCTTTCCAACTCTGTTGCTTGAGTAATGAAATGATAGAAAGTAGTTTCATTTGTGTGTGTTCTTTTGACTCTCTATCAAAATGGTCAAGAAGAGATTACAAGGAACCACGCTTAAGTATGATGGCATTTTGAGCAAGAGTTGTGTTCCGAAAACAAGCTAGACCTAACATGAGTGGTATCAGAGCAAGAGTTGAGTTTCGCAAACAAGCGGGATCCAACACATCCTGTAACTGACTGGCACAGAATCGTTTGGAGTAAAGCACTAGCTCCTCGAATCTCTTTCATACTTTGACTAGCAATTTAGAACAAACTTATGACTGCTGATTGATTACCATATTTGGACATTGATCAACGTTGTCATATGTGTCAGTTTCCAATTGAAACAAGGGACCAACTTTTCTTTTCATGCTCCTTTAACAACATTATATGGTAGAATATGTTCGAGTAGTGCTCTAAAGTCAATCACCTTTAGCACTTTTGTACAAACTTTATTTTGATTAATAAAGCAAAAGGTAAATTTTTATTAATTTGATGTTCGTTTATTTATGCATTGATGTTGATATTAAATTGAATTAATGAAGTCCATGATACAAAACATAGCATGGAGGAAATCATGTTAAGATCATTATAATGAGATTATTATCATATGCAATTATGTTAGTATCTAAATTATCCCTATTCAAAAGATTAGTAAGATAGGACATTATTAATCCCGATAGACTAGCACATATTATATTCCTTGATTTGATCAAGCAGTGGATCTCACAAAATGTAAACATAAGATGTTTAGAGTTAACATATGGATGCTTAATAAGAATAGTAAGTACATCGAATGGCCAGCTATGAGATTATCATATAGATGATCTATCAATTGTCAATGATTAATCTCATCACAGCAATGGTGCAAATACGCTCATAGGGTGGGGATTGGGTACAGCTGTTGGTATTTGAAGGTAACTGGCAGCCAATAAAAGATTCACCACTCCTGATAGAAGGATATGATGCCCACGGTCTCTTGTCGAGGTCATTACTCAAGAGTCTCTGGCCAGAGTAGTTATATGTCATGAAGAGAGTCTTCAATGACACATAAAGTAATGAGATCTCAGGACAAGAACTAAAATCACTTGGACTAGATGTGATATAGTTAGTCTAATGGGAGTTGACACATAGCCCATACTCTGAACCAAGTGGGGTATAGAATGGTGAAGGGAAAAATTACACAGTAATTGTCTATGGAAAGGTTTGTAAGTCGAATAATTAACTGTTGAAGAGTTTGTGTGTTAATCCACTTATATTCCGATAAATTGGCATCATGAAACCCTTCATTATTTGTTTGAATTAAGAGTTAATTCAAGTGGCATGAAACCATCGTTGAGTTACTCGAATTAAGAATTAATTCAAGTGCCCAAAATAACTGGGAACCTAAGGGTCACACGCATGAAAGAATAGATGAAAAACAAAGTGTGCACGGCTGTCATTGAAGTAGGCCACGACGCAACGATTAGATGAAAAACAAAGTCTGGGCTGTTACAAGTGGTATCTGAGCCAGTATCCAAACCATTGTGCCAGCTAGGCTGGACCCTAAAGGGAGCTTGGCCTTAAAGGAGATGGAGAGTGTGAGATCTCACATCGGTTGGAAAGCGGAACAAAGTATGCCTTATAAGGATATGGATATCTCTCCCTTATAGGCGCGTTTTTAATGGCCTAGTACACCAGAACCTATCAAAAATTCGAGGTTAAATGTGCTTGGGTGAGAGTAGTTCTAGGATGGGTGACCTCCTGGGAAGGCCTTGAGAAAAGCAAAATCGTGAGGGCTTGGCTGGGCTAAGGCTCAAAGTGGATAATAGCTATAAGCGAATGACTTGGGATGCTACAAGTGGTATCAAAGCTAGTACCCAAACTGTTGTGCCAACTAGGCTGAACCCTAAAGAGGGCAGCGCCCTAAGGGGGTGGAGAGTGTGAGATCCCACATTGGTTGGATAGGGAAAGAAGTACGCCTTATAAGGGTACGGATACCTCTCCCTTACAGATGCGTTTTCTATGTCCTAATGCACCGGATACCATCAGAACACCGAGGTTAAATGTGCTTGGGTGAGAGTAGTTCTAAGATAGGTGATCTTTTGGGAAGGCCTCAAGAAAAGCAAAACCGTGAGGGCTTGGCTAAGCCAAGTCCTAAAACGGACAATATCTATAAGCAGGTGATATGGGTTATTACAGGTGTTATCAAAGCTGGTACCCGAACTGCTGTGCCAGCTACGCCGAACCCTAAAGAGGGCAGGGCCCTAAGGGGGTGGAGAGTGTGAGATCCCACATCGATTGGAGAAGGGAACGAAGTACGCCTTATAAGGATACGAATACCTCTCATTTACAGGCACTTTTTCCATGGCCTAATGCATAAGATCCCATCAGAACTTTAAAGTTAAATATGCTTAGATGAGAGTAGTTTTATGATGGGTGACCTCTTGGGAAGGCCTCAGGAAAAACAAAACCATGAGGGCTTGACTGGGCCAAGGCCCAAAGTGCACAATATCTATAAGCGGGTGATTTGGGATGTTATATAAGCATGATTAAAGTCATAATCTCATTTGGTAGTCATGAAATATAATTATTTACTTTTTTCTTACATTAATATTTTGTTATAAGTGGAAGTTATCTTGTTTAATATTGTTGATACTAAGAGTTAGTGAACCAAATTTCTTAGACATAGGTTATGTTTGAGAAGAGCTCTCAAAATTAGACAAATTGTATGTCCATTATGTATTTTTGCCATAATCCCTCTTGAGGATTCGATAACAAAGTTTTAAAGATATGTTAAAATCATATGGGTGACAAAATATATTGACATTTTGAGTTGATTAATATCTGATAAAATTTAATGACATCATGTAAGATGTATGTTAACACCATGATAACAAGATGCAAGAGGTTGTATATAATAGAGCTAAACGGCATAGTACCTTATTGGAGTTATTCCACTTAATTTAGCCTACTAAAAGCATAAACATAGACATCAATTAAAGGGATTTTCTATAGTATGATAATAGTTGTCATAAGAAGAAAAATGATTGCATGACTTTTCTTGCCTATATGAGATATGATAAAGATCATTTATATTTTTAGTTCATGCTTATGAGTATTTGAAACTAAATTTAGATTCAAAATTATTATAATGTTCAAAGCATGATAAGAAATAGATTATTAAGTAAAAGTAGTTGATCCAATTTTATACAAATAGTTTGTATGTGTTAGATCAAAGAAGACTTATGCTTAGCATAAATGAAAAGAATACAAAGCTAAATAATAAAGACTATCCTTTTATGCCATGTTGATTAAATTAACATAACGAGAATCACAAAGTTATACACAAGGATATATGTATCCTTTTGATTATGAATTGTATAAAACTTATTAATTTGAAGAATAACCAAATCAATCTTTGGTGAAAGGATGATAATGATATTGAATTGTTAAATCTTATACATATGATGTATTGGATGGAATAATAATTCATATAAAAGGATAATACTTATATTTTATTAGATTACTAATGAATTTATGTTATATAGTCATATGTATTACATGAAATAATGATTTAAAATTTTTGAATAGTTTAACTTGTTTAAATTTTAGTAAAAATTAAGCATTGAGAATATTGAAGTACTTTCATCAAATCATTGTAGCAAGTTTTAAATTTTCAATTATTTATAAGGAATGAGATTCTCTGATCAATACCTTCACAATAAAATTTCTTTTTATGGATGGATTTATGTAAGGAGTAAAATACAATATGAGATATTGTATAATGTAATAGTATTTTCATATAACTAGGCAACTTAGTATAATGACTTACCTTTAATAACTTCAATTGAATCAATTAACAAAATTTCATTTTAGATACGAAAAGTTAATTCTTTTAAAGAGTCAAAGTTAATGATTTAAGGATGTGATGTTCAACTAAACTATGAATTATCCACAAAGTTTATAACTAAATTGGGTAATAAAAGGTTATGAAATATCCAAAAGGTTAGATATAATCTTATAGACCTGTTGAATAAATTGTTTATGTTCAATATATACTTATAGGAGAATGGTTTTCAAGATAAGTAGTGGGAGTAAAATGAATTTTGAAATGTTCAAATCTCATAACAATACATCCAACTGGAACTAGTGCCTTTGATGATACATTTGACGTATAGCTGAAAGGCTACAAAACATTGAAAGATTCACTTTCATGATAAATCCAAAGAGTTTATTTTAGAGATGGCTGTTAATTTATCATGTCAACAAGAAATTTAGTAGGAGTATAGTTATCTTATTCAGTGGGATTATGTAGAGAGATATTGTTTATAGAGAACCACAATTCTAATTTTCAATTTTTGAAAATATAATTGTCTAAGAACAACTCTTGTTAGATATGAAAAGCAAATAACTTAATTATAGGTGTTAGCCCCTGAATTTTTTTCTTGATGAATAAGCATGATTTAAATTAAGTTTGAGGTCTTGATAGATTATTTTTGTTTGGAGTTTAATTAGCATGTCAATGATTGGAGGATTTATTGCTTGGATTGATGGAATTAAAGTATTAATATTGAAAGAATGTATAAGGGCATTTTTCGCATAACACTTATGCATTTAGGACATAAGGCTTATATGGAGGGCAAAAGGGACATTGTATGATTATTAAGAGTAGAAATTAGAAGAAGAAGAAATGTGAATGAGGGAGAGAAAAAAAGAGTGTCATGGGAATAGGAGAAAAAGAAGAGGAAAGTTAGGGTTTGGAGATTTATGAAGATTTTGAAGAATTTGAAGCATCAACAAGTAAGTATGAGCATTATTCCATCTTTTTTGGTTAGATGAAACTCAAATATAGCTTAACATGTGTGGGAACTTGTTAGTGAATGCTATAGGCAAGTGTTCTCTTTTAGGGTTAATGATAAAAAATATATTTTGATGTTTTTGTCAATGAGAATTGGGTAGAAATAAGCTTGGAAATGAAGTAGAAGAGGGGTTTTAGTGTTAAGATGGGTTATATATGAGAGATGGGAAGTAAAAACTTGAAGAATGTAAAAGAAAAGTCTTCGGAATGAGTTTCTGGAAAAGTTCGCCACGGCGAACTTCTGACCTCGCCAGTTTTCCTGCATAGACATGTTTTGGTATTTTGGGCATAACGTTTTGTGTAGATGTCCAAATTGAGTGATTTTTGATTTGGTGTAAACTAGAGACATAGGAATACAAATTTTATGAAGCAATTGAGTCAAATTTCAGTTTCTAAGAATCTGAATTTTTGTATGGAAGTGGAGCATAGAATTTTTGTAACATCCCGTTATTGTAGCAAGGGTATTCTGGTAATATTAGGTCAGACTGATATATTTCATTGCATTCACTGACTGAGCATGTTACTAGCCTCTGATCATAGAGGAACGGGTGTTTAGCATATGCATTTATTCATAGGTACATGCATTCATGATTTTCCGGCATTTTTAATTGTAAGTATAAATTGATCAGATTGTGAACTGGAAACTGACTGAACTAATTGGACTGTGAACTGATTGAACCGACTGGATTATGATTGATGGAGAAATTAGAGTAAGTGTGCTCGAATGACTGAT
>JAOTAZ010000218.1:21041932-21053798 GCA_025629785.1 Erythroxylum oxycarpum
TCTTTTATACTAAACCCACTCTTCTTATTTACCATCTTGCCATTAATGAATGAGCAATGACCTATTTGCCCTTATTTAACCTTTAAAACTGATAACTTAACTCCAAATTTCAATCAGGTAAATGAGGGAATTTGACAAAACTTTCTTCTAGAACAATATTCCTCTCAATCATACGAATCTAACGCCACCGACTGCACTCAATTCGGATCAGAAATGAAGAAGTTATGGCGAAAATATTTTCAGGCCAAAACTAGACCAAAACTGAACAGTATACCGAGCTTTACACCAAAAATCGAACAACCTAGGGGCTAAATCTCGATTGGACTTCTTCATCAAAGTTGTAGTCTCATGTCTCTAATTTAATTTGCAACTTAAATCACCTCATTCCGAGCTTCATAGCTCCAGATATCCTCAAAATACAGATCAGTGTTCAGACTTTTTCAACAGTTCAACTCAATTTGATCCGATCGATCTCTCTCAATTTATTTTCAAAACCGATCAATCTTATGTGGAAAGATAGAAAAATGTCTTAGGAATCCAACGCTTTAAAATTCAGGTCGATCGAATGTCGGACGAAGAAGTTATGCTCAAAATAGTGGATGGAGGTTGGTCGGTCGAAAACTGGACACAAATGCCGCCCGGCCAATTGGCCGAGTGGTGCGCCCGCGAGTGAGCTCGAGCGCCTGCTCGCTCAAGGCGCTCGGCCGCGGGTCTCTCGACCCGGGCGCACGTGCTCGCGGGAGGCGTTCGGCCGCGCGGTTGCTCGGCCGTCTTGATCCGACGTCTGAACTTCAAACCTTCATAACTTTTAACTCCGACCTCCAAATTAAGCAAAATTGGTGTCTATTTTATAGAGAAAAGACCGATCTACAATTTTTAAGAAGGACTCAATAACAAAATCGGTGTCTAAAGATGTCAAAAGTCTACACAAAGTGACTGATCGATCGGTCTCAAAGCACAATACACACAAATCTATACTTAGTAACATTTTTCCAACAACACCAAATACATTTAACTTTGAAAACTCATAACTTTTGATCCCGATGTCGAAAATTATCACACTTTATGGCCACAGAAAGCTTTCAACAAATACTACAAGTTTCATGTAGATCATTTTCTCAAAATCTGCCTCAATCAAAAGTCAACTATTCATCCGCAAAAAGTCAAACTTTCCTAATTCTTCAAATTTATCACTTTCACTAATCACTTCTTGCTTTCCAACTTCCATTCCAATCTTCTCAATCATCTCATTCACTTAACTCCTACAACCCATACAATTCTACTCAAATCTCAAAGTCCTCAAATCTTATCAATTCTTTTTCTCATTAATTTTCCTTAAGGCACATAAGACATCCATAATACAACTCATATCCAAAAACGCTCATTTCATACATTAACCTCAAATATCATTGAAATTTCTCCAATTCACATTACCCAAACAAAACATTTTCAACACACAAGAAAACTCAAATGTCTTTCATTTCATCAAATGCTCATAGATTCAGTCATACTTTTCATTCATCACAAGGAACCATGCCTAAATTCCTCATTAAATTTCATTCAATAAATTCAAATTTTCAAGAAAAGGGTCGGGGTCCAACAATTTGAGTTGAAAGTTATGGTCCTCATATAGGAAGATGCTTAAGAGTGAAGTTGTATCTTCTATGTTTTTGCTTCTTTTGTGTTTTGCTTCTTCTACCTTTTTGCTTCTTCTATGCTGACATCATCTTCTTTTGTGTTTTGCTTATTCTATGCTGATGTCATCTTCTTTTATGTTTTGCTATCTTCTGTCTTTTTGCTTCTTCTATCTTTACACTTCTTTTGTGTTTTGCTTCTTCTACCTTTTTTGCTTCTTTTGTTTTTTTCTATCTTCTAATCTATTTTCTACCCTTCAGATGATAAAATCTATCTTCAAGGTCTTCATAAAAGTTGTATATCTTGAAGTTCTCTTTCGACCATCTAAAGAACACCCAAATCCGATATCTGTAGGGAAAGTTATGGCAATTTTCCCACTTCTTCTGTCTTTTTCTATTAGTTTGCTTTTCGTTTGTACCTATCTTCTATTCTATTTTTGATCCTTCAGAAGATAGAATCTATCTTTGAGGTCTTCATGAAGTTGTAGATCTTGAAGTTCTCTTTTGAACCATCAAAACAACACCCCAATCCAATATCTGTAGGGAAAGTTATGGCAATTTTTCCACTTTTTCTGTCTTTTTCCATTAGTCTACTTCTCGTCTGTACCTATCTTTTGTTCCATTTTTGATCCTTCAGAAGATAGAATCTAACTTTGAGGTCTTCATGAAAGCTATAGATTTTGAAGGTCTATTTGAAAATATCTAAAGAACACCCCAATCCGATATATTTAGAGAAAGTTATAGCAATTGTCAAACATCTTTTGTGTTATTGTTCATAAACTTCTTCTGGGTTACTGTTCATCCTGTATAGTCTGGTCCAATTATACCCTCTAGATGACATAATTTGTCTTCACAGACTTTATGAAAGTTGTAGATCTTGAAGTCCTAGTTTTAAACATATAAAGAACACTCCAATATTACATATATAGTGAAAGTTATAGAAATGATCCCAAGAAAGGTCCAATTTGATTGAGGACAAAACCATATTTGATTCTTTGGTCATAACTTCTTCTCTAGACACCCAATTGACTTGATTCTTGAACCATTGGACTCATAAGACATTGCTATACCTCTGCAACAAAAATCATAGCCATCTGAAAGGAATTGAGAAATATTGAGTGAAAAACATGGGACGGGTACAGTGAGTGTGCTCTTCAGTAATATAAACTGGTGTTATTCCACTGAACATACTTCAGTATTTTGAGTATATCTTGATCTGTAGAGCCCCAAATGAGATGATGTTTGACTTGTGGTAAACTAGATACATAGTGTTGCAAATTATCTGAAGAAAGTGAATTGTAAGTTGATCTCTAAGATTTTCAAATTCTGGATAGAAGTTGGGAATAATGTACTGTTTCAGTCTAACAACAGTCTGAAATGTTTGGATTACAACTTTTGGATTTCTGAACCAAATTGAATGGTTTTGTTGTCATTAGACACTTAAAAAAACAAGGAACATTTTATAGAAGAAAGTGTTATGTCAGAATGTCCAAGGGTATTTTTGGCAAAATACTTAAGTTTAAAAGAACGTAAGCTATAAGGAAGGGTAAAATGGACTTTTTGGGCTCATGAAGGGCATAATTGGAAGAAGAAGGGTTGTCTTGCATTTTAAGAAGAGAGAAGAATGAAAATTGAGGAAAGAAAGAAAAAGAGAGATTGTCATGAAGAAGAAAGAGAAATATGAAGAGAAGAAGAGAAGGAGAGAAAGAAGAGAAACAAGCTAGGGTTTCAATTGTGTTAGCCTTCAAGAGATATTTTGGGGGTTGTTCAAGAAGAGAAAAAAGTAGAGGAAGAGAAGAGCTTCCATTTGAGCTAAAGATCCCTTCATTTGGTGAAGAATGAAGGTAAGATCATTTTGAAACTTTCAGATTTTTTGAAAGGATTTTAGTTCATGGAGTTTAGAAAATGCTTAGGTTAAGTATTCTAAAACCAATTTTAGTGTTTGTTCTTTAAGGAAATTTCAATTGAAAACCCTATTGAGTGAGATTTTTTTATTATATAAAGGGATCAAGAAAGAGATAAAAGGAACAAAAGAAGAAGCATTTTGAGAAAGTCAAGTCTTTAAGCAAGGAAATTAAGGTGGGTACATGTTTATGATAAAATCTATAAGCCACTGCTATTTTCTTTAAATCAAAGAAATTTTCTGATTTCATTTGCATCATAAGTGCTGCATTATTGTTCATGAATGAGTTATGAAATTTGCTATATGTTTGCTACATGATCTGAATGATGATTTTCATAAAGAAAAGACCATAAAGGTGATATCTTTGAAAACGATGCATGTTTATGAAATCATTTTTTCAAGAATGGTTCGCAAGATATACATCAAGTATACGATGAGCAATTTTCAAGACATATGCCTTTTTGGACATCAAGCTTATAAGATTTTGAAATTATGTGATATGTGGGTTTGTGGTGGTTCCCTAAGTTAAGTCTAGTGCACTTTGACAAAAAGGCTTCTCCTGCCTGCCCGCTAATGGCATGGAGCTCCTTCATGGACTCCCATAAGTTTACGACTACGCAAGACCATTATGTGAAAATGCGTAGTATGTTCTGTTTTAGATCCACCCGAACCAATTTGATGTGCTTATGTGTTCATGACAAATTGATATGAGTGATGCACTCATGATTGGCATACGCATGAATTTCTGCATTGAAAATGAGTTATAAACGTTTTGGCTGAAAGCCTAAGGAACATGTGATTATAAACTCAAAGAAGTTTTCTAAGATAACTAAAATGTTTTCAAGGTTTCTGTTTACTTTTTATTATAAACTGTTACCCACGAGCTTTCAAGCTCACCCCTTCCTGTCCCCATCCTCAGGTGATAGCTAAAAGGTCAAGTGATAGAGAGCCTAAGGGAATTGCTTCATTTGCTATTTTGTATTTTTGTATTAAGCCAATGGGGTGGCTTTCGATTTGTAAATAAATTTTTCAAACTCTGTTGGTTAAGAAATGAAAGGAGAGATTGAAGTTTCGATTGTGTATGTTTATTTTTGACTCCTGTGTTTCAATAGATGAGTTGGTTTTGATGTTGAATTTTTGTGGACACACCACCTTTGTGGCATGATGTCTATTAAGGGTTCATGGAAATAACCCTACAAAGTAGTATGCACGCTCAAGTTAAGTTTGATGATATTCGCAAGCGTTGAGCTCCGGAACCAAGTTCGAGAGTCTAACCGAAAATTAAAAGAAGGTTTTGGGAAATTGCTTTCGATCATATCTAGGTAAGTTTTCTTTTTGAAACACGTGTCTATGATGCTTGGATTACTCATTTACTCTTCTTTAAAGCATTTAAAATTAAATTTGCTGCCTTTCATTAATACACTATAATTTTTCAACAAAAAAAGCTATAATATACTTATTGATAAATGCATATGTACAAAATTTAATGAATTACAAATTTCCATGATAAAGATCTTTTTATTGGAAGACCATAAATTTATACTATATTGTAATTTTAAAAAAATTAGAGACTATATTATAAATTTTAAAAATTATCTGACCTAATATTAACTGGTACCAGTACAGTAGCATACTAGAATCAAATTTGGTACAAATATCAGTATTATATTCATAACATTGTTTGAATAGCTTGTAGCCGAAACAATCAAATGATGATATATAAGATCCTTTCCAGTCTACGTGCTCTTGGAAATCTCAAAATCTAATAGAATTGAGGGAATTGATTTATCAAGTAGATCGTTGTTTGGACTATTTCTACGTAAAATATCTTTGGCAATGTTAATGGGCATTTTATATTGATTTTAGATACATAATTTGCTAAACTCTTGTCCATTTAATGTTTAAATTGCACTAATTAAGAGTTATTTGTTTTAATTTTTGGCACATATTGGATTTGGAACGTTTAAGAGCATAAAGCGAGAAAAGCCCTCAAAGGAAGCAAGGATTAAAAAAAACGTTAACGTCTTAGCCACCTAAAAATGTTAACGTTTTGACATAGCAACAGCCACAGTTTTTGCATGAAGAATAGGCTAAAACGTGATGAAAAAAAAGTGGAAGAAAAATAGACCTTAATGGATGTTCAATAGATAGAGAAAAAAGAATAAAGCTGGTGTAGAGTTAAAAAAGAAAAAGGGTTAGGTGTGAATGAGAGAGTGGATGGACATTAAATACAGAGAAACAAAAGAAAACAAGTTGACGGAAGAGAGAAGAAAACGAGGGCGTGAGTGTGCGAAAAAAGAGGTGGAATAAAAACCTTGATAAAAATCATCAATACAGAGGAAAAAAGAGAGCAGCTGGCACCTAGCGACTGCAAAAGAAAATAACAAAGTTGGCAGCAGTGAGAGAGGAGAAAAACAAAGAAACGTTGGCCAAGATAGTAGCAGCTGTGCGTAAATAGGAGGAGATAGCATAAGCAACATTTGTGCGTGAATAGGAGGAGATAGCATGAGCAACAGCTGTGCGTGAATAGGAGGAGTTTATTTGTCATGTCAATGGAAGGAAAGAGTTGCACCTGAAGAGAGAACCAACACATTTTTCAATCCTAACAGCCACGGTTTTGTTGGGATTTACTTTGTTTTTATTCCTTATTTGTTTTAATTTTTGTGGATTTAATCAATGCAAATATATATTATGACCATGATTTGTGTTACATTGATGAATATGTGTAAGTAAGTTTCTTTTAGTTAAGGTTAGGATTAATATCGGATTAGGAAATTTTTTGGGCTATTAGTTTTTGCTTGATGAAATGCATATTTAGTCCTAATTTAGCTTGATCACCTAGATTAAGGACTTAGATGATTGAATGTCATAACCAATGGGATTTAATTTGTCAAAAAATTAATCAAACAACATACTTGAGACTAAAGCATAGACCAATCTTATGATCTTATGTAAGGATACCTAAGATTAACGATCTTAATTTTAGGCTTTTTGTATTGAATGCCTTTTATTCCAAATTATCTATAAACCAAATAGGTAACTCAGATTTAGAAGAGAAGGGAATTCCTATGAACATTGGTTTTGACTCGCTTAAGTGAAGTAAATCTTAAATCAATCCACCTTTACAAATATTAGTGTCTAATCCAATTGAAATATGATACCTTAGTCAATTTATGTCATTTGATTGAGTCTAATCGTTTTTAATTCATACTTTGCATCTTGCATATTTCCTTGATTCTCTTACTTTATTTTATTTTCAAATCAATCAATGATTGATTGTCTAAGTAACTTTGCATAATTTAATTTAATTGTCTTGCATGTTGGAATCCCTTGGATACGATATCCGGTTCTTACCATTTTATATTACCAATCAACGGGGTAAGCTTGCCTCTAGTTGGTCTAGATAGAATTTAATTTATATTGCTTTACTTAGACCGTAACAAGTTTTTGACACCGTTACTGGGGAATTTCTTTATTATTTTTCATTAGGTTAGACGGTATTAATTGTCTCAAATTTAATTCTTGTTTCGTAGTTTATTTGTGTATTTTAGTTGTTTGCTTGATTTCTTTACTTCGGTGTATTTTATTTTCCTTTCATAGCTCTGTTATTATTTGCTTTTTATTTGTTCCATTTTGTTTATGCTCACTCGTGATCAAAAGCTCGAGAATTTACTACTAGATACTGAGATTGAAAAAACTGTTCGCAGGTTGCGCAAAGAATCTAGATTGGCTCAGAATAATAACACGGAAGAAAGGATTAGAGAAGAGCATTTTGTAGAGATGGAACATCACGAGGAGGGGTTGATGCCACATCCTGAATAGACCCATGCCTCCCATTATAAGGTCTATGATCACAGCTGCGAGTTTTGAGATTCCTCACAGCATTACATCCATGGTGAGAGCATCTCAATTTGGAGGATCCAGACACCCATTTGGAGACCTTTCTGGATATTTGTGATTTGTTCAAGCAGAATGAAGTGTCAAAAGATGCGGTGAGATTAAGGTTATTCTCATTTTCTTTAAGGGATAAGGCCAGAGCATGGTTGGCCAGTTTGCCATCAGGATCGATTACTACATGGGATAAGATAATGAGATTATTTCTGGCTAAATTTTTCCCTTATGTCAAGGTTGCAAAGATGAAGAATGAATTAACTTCCTTCACCTAATATGAAAATGAAAGTCTATATAAAGTGTGGGAGCGATTTTGAGATATGTTGACACAGTGTTCTAGTCATGGGTTTTCGACATGGTAGCAGGTCAATACTTTTTATACAAGAATGACCCCATCAACCAGGAGTACTATAGATGTTGCAGCAGGAGTTAGTCCAAATTAGGCCTATAGGTTGATTGATGAGATGACCACTAGCTGCTTTCAATATCATACAGAAAGGCATCCTAAATGACCTACAACAACTTGTGTAGTAGACAATATAGTGGCTTTATCAGCTCAGATGGATGTTTTGACGAAGAAGCTAGATAATCTGATGAACAGTATGAGAGGAGGAGCTAGTTTTTCATTCAGGAGTTTTGCTATATACAAGCATTATGGTGAAGATTCTCATGAATCTTCTGAATGTCAAGTTAGGAATCCTTTTACTCAAGAGATAGAAGAGGGCCATTATGTGGGCACTTATAACAGACAGAGGGGGGATCCATATTCTAAAACCTACAACCCAGAGTGGAGGAATCATTCAAACTTCTCTTACGGAACGATCAGATGGCGCAACCACAATCATCCAATGTTCAAAGACAACTGCCTTTAAGTTTCAAGACTCCTAATCCTGTGCCACCAAAGAAATCTAATCTCGAAGAGCTACTCTAGAAGTACATCTCCATCACTGAGGTTAGGATGCGAAAACAAGAATCTCTTATCAGAAATTTGGAGAATTAGATGAGCCAGATTGCAAGTTTGTTAAAGGAAAGACCTTCGAGTTCATTACCTATCACTATTGAGGCTAACTCGAGAGAACATGCAAATGCAATCTTATTGAGGAGTGACAGACAACTTGAGGAAGTTAAGGAAAAACAAAAGGATAAAGAAGTAGAAAAGAGTGAAGAAGAAGAGAGTTGAGAGAGTGACAAGGAGGCCAGGGAAGCACCAGATAAAAAGGAGGATCATCCAAGATCATTTATTGACTCCAACACACATTCGGTAAGACCTAGGATTCCTTATCCTCAAAGGTTAAAAGGTACACAATTAGATAAGTAGTTTGGTCATTTTCTTAAGATATTGAAAAAGTTGCATCTAAATATTCCTTTTGTTGATGCTATAATGTAGATGCCTTCTTATGCTAAGTTTTTGAAAGAAATTTTGTCTAATAAGAGGAGGCTTGAGGAGTATGCCATGGTAAAGCTAAATGGGGAGTGTTCGGCCATATTGTCGAAAAAGTTACCATCAAAACTTAAAGATCCAGGGAGTTTTACTATCCCTTGTGTTATTAGTGAATTGCATTTAGATAAGGCTTTAATGGATTTGGGTATGAGTATTAACTTAATGCCCCTTTTTGTTTTCAGGAAGTTAGGATTGGCGGAGCCCAAACCCACCATTATTTCGCTTCAATTGGAAAATAAGTCCATCACTTATCCGAGGGGAATCATTGATGATGTATTGGTCAAGGTCGAGAAGTTCATCTTCCCGGGAGATTTCTTAGTCCCTGACATGGAGGAAGATAGAGACATCCTCATCATTTTGGGAAGACCTTTCATTGCCACTGCACGAACTATCATCGATGTGTAATATGAAAACCTCATCTTGAGACTTCAAGATGAAGAAATAGTGTTTGATGTGTTCAATGCTATTAAGCATCCTTCTACTATTGACTCTTGCCATTTTATTGATATTCATTCTTCTGATGCTGATGATTCTTTTATTGTTTGTGTAGGTTTGTTGGAAGGGGGAGCACAAGGAATGATTAAAAAGTTAGGGGAAGAATTACAAGAAGAGTTGGAGGATATTAGAGTTGAGTTAAAGCAGGCATATTGGACATATTATAGAGCATATGAGCCTCTCTAACGTCCAGCCAAGCTATTTTCGAAGCCTCTAATTGAAGAGTCCCCTTCTTGTAACCTAAAACCTCTTCCGAGTCATTTGAAGTACACTTATCTCAACTCACCTGAGCACTTACCAGTTATCATTTCTTCTTGTTTGTCAGGTGCTATAGAGGAGCAACTATTGAGGGTACTGCGGGACCACAAGAAGGCCCTTGGGTGGTTCATTACAAATCAAGGGTATAAACCCTTCCTTTTGCACGCACCATATTTTCATAGAAGATGGAAGGAAGGTGATGGTGCAGCCCCTAAGGAGACTTAACCCATACATGAAGGAGGTAGTGAAAGATAAAGTGGTAAAGCTTCTAGATGCAGGTATTATCTACCCCATTTTTTATTCTAGTTAGGTTAATCCTGTGCAGGTGGTGCTAAAGAAAAGAGGCACCACTGTAGTTGAAAAATGAGAAAAATGAATTAATAGCCATTAGGAAGGTAACTGGGTAGAGAATGAGCATAGATTATAGGAAGTTGTCTGATGCCACTAGGAAGGATCATTTTCCTTTACCTTTCATTGTTCAGATGATTGAGAAATTAGCTAGGCATGAATTTTATTGTGCCTTAAATGGATATAGTAGATATTTGCAGATTTTGGTAGCCCCAGAAGATCAGGAGAAAACAACTTTTACATGTCCTTATGGTACATTTGTATATAGACGCATGCCATTTGAGTTATACAATGCTCCAACTACATTTCAAATATGCATGATGGCTATTTTTTCTAACATGCTTAAATCTTGCAATGAAAATTTCATAGATGACTTCCATGTGTTTGGTACTTCATTTAATGCATGCTTGGATAACTTATAGAAAGTCCTTATTAGGTGTGAAGAGACACATTGTAACATCCCACCCCCGACGGGAAGGGTAGAATAGTAATTCTTAAGCCTTCTACCTTCTTACCATGATGATAGTCGTGCATGGTATTGAGGAGTGGAGAAAGTGTAGTGGTTGGAAACTTGAAGATTTGAAGCTTCTTAGGTGAGAATTAAATGAGAGTTTAATGATATGTGCCACCCTCAGGCGGCACGGACTCGGATATCACCATCAATGTCGGGTTCGGGTCACGCGGGAGTGGAGTGTTACACACATTTAGTGCTTAATTGGAAAAAATGTCATTTCATGGTATAGGAGTGCATTGTTTTTGGTAACAAGATTTCTAGAAATGGTATAAAGGTAGACTCAGCAAAAATTTATGTCATTAAGAAACTTCCACCACGAAAAAATGTTAAATCTATTAGAAGTTTCTTAGGCCATGCTGGTTTTTACCGTAGGTACATTAATGATTTTTCTAAGATTGCTAAACCTTTGACTGAATTGCTTGAAAAAGATGTTATGTTTGCTTTTGATGATAAATGTTTGACATCTTTTCAAGTGTTAAAGGTTATGCTTGTGACTGCACCTATTCTTATATCTCCTGACTGGTCTCTTCCTTTTAAATTAATGTGTAATGCAAGTGATTATGCAGTGGATGTTATTTTAGGCCAAAGACAAGGTAAGACCTTTCATCCCATTTTTTTATGTAAGTAGGACACTGAACAACGTACAACGCCATTAAACCACCATGGAAAAAGAGATGTTGGTGGTTATGATCGCTTTTGACAAGTTTCACTCATATTTGGTTTTGTCTAAAGTGATTGTGTATACTGACCATGCAACCTTGCAATATTTGATGACAAAACCCGACGATAAACCAAGACTAATTCGTTAAGTGTTACTTTTGCAGGAGTTTGACATTGAGTTGAGGGATAAGAAGGGAGCTGAGAATTTTGTACCTGATCACTTGTCAAGATTAGATGAAGCTTCCATGGAGAGTGCAATAAAGAAGGAGATTTAGGAGACTTTTCTGAATAGCATCTATTGTTATGACAGTCACTCCTCGGTTTACAAAATATGTAAACTACGTTGTTGGTAATATCTATCCCCCTGGTTTTTCTTATACTCAAAAGAAAACATTTTTTACTTAAGTAAGATACTATCTTTGGGATGATCCTTCGCTTTACTAGATTTGTGTGGGTGCTATTATTAGACGCTGCATTCCTAAAGAGAAAATGTTGGGTCCCGTTCCCGAAGCCCGAACATCGGTGCCAGACCCCGTTCCCGGAGCCTAACTATTTGGAACAGAAACACAATTGAGGAAAGTTGGGCCCTAGTCCCGACTTCCAAGGCCGAACCCTGGATGACCCGTCGGAACACACACGGGAAATTAAATTTGCGGAAGCAAACTTATCTCACTCAACCAGACATTCATACAAAATAAAACTATCATATTATACTGAATCAC
>JAOTAZ010000218.1:21092195-21106055 GCA_025629785.1 Erythroxylum oxycarpum
AATGAAGAAGTTATGGCCGAAACACTTTCAGGCCAAAACAACCTCGGGACTGCACACTATACCTAACTTCCGATCCGAATTTGACAATCTTAAAGGCTGAATCTAGATCGGTGTTCTTCATAAAAGTTGTAGCCTTATGACTCTATTTTAATTTGCAAGTTGGGTCAGGTCGATCCGAGCTCTATACCTCAAGATATTCTCAAAATACTGAACACTGTTCAGACTTTTCCCATCAATCATCTCACTTTGATCCGATCTATATCTCTCAATTTATGTCAAAACTGATCAACCTTATGTGGAAAGATAGAAAAATGTCTTGGGAATCCAACGCTTCAAAAATCGGATCGATCGGATGTCAGACAAAGAAGTTACACTCAAAATAGTGGAGGGAGGTCGAGTCAGAAAATCGGTCGCGCAGAAATGGCCGAGCGACATTGGGCGAGCAACATTGGCCGAATGACTTTGGCCAAACGACATTGGCCGAACAACCGAATGATAGATGGCCGAACGACTTTGGCCGAACGACCGAACGATAGATGGCCGAACGACTTGGCCGAACGATCGAGCAATAGATGGCTGAACGACTTGGCCGAACGACCGAGCAATAGATGGCCGAACGACCGAACGATAGATGGCCGAACGACTGAACGATAGATGGTTGAACGACCGAGCAATAGATGGCCAAACGACTGAACGATAAATGGCCGAACGACCGAGCAATAGATGGCCGAACGACCGAACGATAGATGGCCGAACGACTGAAACCGAACTCCAAACTTCTAAAGCTCATAACTTTTGACTCAGAACTCCAAATTTTACAAACTTGGTGTCTATTTCATAAAGAAAAGATCGATCTACAATTTTCAAGAGGACTCAATAGCAAAATAGGTCTCTAAAGAGGTCAAATACTGGCTCAAAATTTCTGTCTGACATTTACCATGCTGACAGCACTTGCATCGATCTTCCATAACTCATATCTCCCAACTACCACATCCAAAATTAACACATTATACCTCATTGAAGAACTATAAAGCTCTACTACAACTCTCCAAATAGATTACTCGATCCCCTTCAATCCCTATCAGCCCAGAACTCGCCCCAAAATGCAGCATACACAAAACTATCTTATGAACATCCAAATTTTAATCGATCATAACTTCTAGCTCCGATATCGAAAAATTGCAAACTTTATGGTTACAGAAAGCCCTCAACAGACACTACAAGTTTCATGAATATCATTTTATCAAATTTTGCTTATATCAAAAGTCAACTATTCATCCCCAAAAAGTCAAACTTTCACAATTCTTCATATTTTCACACTTTTCTCTTTATTTCTTAATTTCTATTTCCATTTCAAATCAACTCATTCTCTTATCCACTTAAACTTTCATTAACTCGAAATATTCACTCTAAATTTCATAACACATATAAATCTACTCAATTCTCAAAGTCATCAAAACCAATACTTCTTTTCTCATTAAATTTCCTTAAGGCACATAAGATATCTATTATACAACTCATATCCAAAAACGCTCATTTCATACATTTATCTCAACATATCATTGTAATCGCTCCAATTAACATCTCCCAAATAAGCATATGCAACACACAAGAAAACTCAAATGTCTTTCATTCCATCAAAATGCTCATAGATTCATTCATACTTTTCATTCATCACAAGGAACCATGTCTAAATTCCTCATTAAATTTCATTCAATAAATTCAAATTTTCAAGAAAAGGGTCGGGGTCCAACAGCTACAGCTTTGGCTTGGGGGTGAAAGCAGGGTCAGTAATTGGGGACAAAGGGCCTCAGACCACTTTTCAAGTTACTGATGGAAGGAGGAGTGGATTTGGAGCAGGGGTGACTCACCCAAATGCTGGATCGGCCCAATCTTGGAGTCATTGGAAGGGGACCACTGGGCCAGCTCAGTCTGGAGGAAGTAACATTGGGTCAAATGGCCATACAGGTTCAGCCCCAACTAGAGGAGTCCGACGGTACACCCAAAAAGAGTTTCAAGAAATTAGGGCAAAGGGGCTTTGCTATCGTTGCTTTAAACCCTATCATCCTCTTCACCAATGTCAAGGAGCCTTACTACACACGGTGATATTGGCCGACAACGATTCATCGGAGGACAAGGGCGAGGGGACGCCGCCAATGATGGTGCCGTAGGAACTTTCGAACGACCAGCAGTTTACGAATCTCGAACTTCCTTATTTTGCTCTCGGTGGGTGCGGAAGTCACCAAACCATGAAGCTACGAGGGTTGGGTTGTGGTGTAGCCGTTATTATTATGGTTGACAGTGGGTCGAGCCACTGTTTTGTCACTAAAGGGGCAGTAGAGAAGATGGGACTCCATGTTGAACCAACATTGCGGACTGGCGTACGACTGGGAGATGGGTGACGTGAAAAGACCCAGGGTCTGTGCCGAAATGTCTCAGTAGAGATTGGGGAAGCTAAATTTCTGGTCGATTGCTTTGTGTTTCCTTTAGGTGGGGTCGACCTCATTTTGGGAGTCTCGTGGTTGCAATAGTTGGGCGATGTTAAAGCAAACTATGGTCGTATGACTATGGAGTTCCAGTTTGGTGGACGAACAATCAAAGTGGATGGAGATCCTTCTCTTGTTAATACCTCAGCAACAGTTCGGTTTTTGCAAAAATCAAGTTCGACTAGTTGCGGCTTGGTACTTTGGCAAGCTTTCTTGATAGAATTGAATTCAGCTGAGGGGGAACGTTCAGCTGAACAGAAGTCAGATTTACAATAGTTACTTCAGAAGTTTGCAAGATTGTTTAACGAGCCTTTGGGGCTACCGCCACGTCGCACAATTGACCACAGTATACCTTTATAGCAAGGGGTTACTGCTGTGAGCGTAAAGCCTTATCGCTACGGTCACATGCAGAAGGATGAAATAGAACGGTAAGTATCCGAGATGCTGGCAATTGGTATAATTCAACCAAGTTTTGGGCCAATTTCCAGTCCCGTTTTGCTAGTAAGGAAGAAAGATGGAGGGTGGCAGTTCTGTGTTGACTATAGGGAGCTAAACAAGGTAATTGTGGCGGATAAGTATCCGATTCCGGTGATACAGAAACTACTGGATGAATTACATGGGGCTAGGTTCTATTCCAAGGTCGATCTACGATCTGGATACCACCAGATCCGAGTACAAGCTGAAGATATTCCTAAAACGGCCTTTAGGATGCATTCCAGACATTACGAATTCAAGGTGATGCCTTTTGGGCTGAAAAACGCACCGGCTACGTTTCAAGCGACAATGAACGAGCTTTTCCGACCATATTTGCGACGGTATGTACTGGTGTTCTTTGATGATATCCTTATTTATAGCAAGGATTGGGAAGAGCATTTGGGTCACTTATTGGTTGTTTTGGGGATATTGGAGGAGCAACACTTTTCTGTCAATGAGAAGAAGAGTCAGTTCGGGCAGACCAAAATCGAGTATTTGGACCACATAATCTCAGTGGATGGTGTTTCTATGGATTCGGCAAAGGTGGCGAGTATTCTCACATGGCCGCAACCTCGATCGGTAAAAGGGGTGAGAGCTTTCCTTGGCTTAACCGGATACTACTGACGGTTTATACAAAATTATGGGAACATAGCGCGTCCATTGACCGAGTTACTGAAAAAGGAGTCTTCGCAAAAGTTTTCATGGACAGCTGAAGCCCAAGCAGCCTTTACCGTACTTCAGCAGGCCTTGACCACTGCACCCATACTAGCTATGCCCGACTTTCACCAACCTTTTGTTGTAGAATGTGACACATTTGGGGGAGGGGTAGGAGCAGTGTTAATGCAAGGAGGACAACCAATTGCCTTTTACAGCAAAAGTTTGGCGCCACGGAATTTAGCTAAACCAGCTCATGAGAAGGAGTTAATGGCTCTTGTGATGGCCATCCGACATTGGCGACCATATCTCGTAGGGGGAAAATTTACGGTACATACAGACCATTGTAGCTTGAAGCATTTACTTCAACAGCAAATCACGACTCTGGCTCAACAAAACTGGGTGGCAAAGCTGATTGGGTATGAGTTCGACATAGAATACAAGCCAGACATATTGAACAAGGCTGCGGATTCGTTGTCCAGGCGACAGGAGGAGGTTGAGTTGTCCGCAATTTCTTTCCCTTACTGGACTCAATGGACAAATCTAGACAAAGAATTGACAGCAGATGATACTTACCAGAAACTTAAAATGCGGATTAGTGACTGCCCTGCTGAATTCAAGAAATACAAGATTGTGAATGGCAGAATCTTTTTTATGGGGAAGCTATTCTTACCTGCTACTTCTTCGTGGATTCCTAAGCTAATTCAGGAGTTCCATTGCACCCCTCAAGAAGGACATTCCGGAGCCTATAGGACGTACCAAAGAGTGGCCGCCAATGTTCAATGGGTGGGGATGATGAAACAGATTCAGAAGTTTGTGGCTGAATGTCCAACATGCCAACGCAACAAATACAACACTCAAGCTCCTGCAGGGTTACTACAGCCATTACCCATACCGACTCAAGTATGGGAGGATTTATCCATGGATTTCATCACTAGTATGCCTCGTTCTCGTGGAATTGATTGTGTGTTGGTAGTAGTCGACCGTTTGAGCAAGTATGGTCATTTCATTGGTCTTCACCATCCGTTCACTGCACGATCGGTGGCTGAAGTGTTTTCTAAGGAGATCGTGAGGCTTCATGGAGTACCACACTATTGTTAGTGACAGGGACCCTTTATTTATGAGCAATCTTTGGTTAGAATTTTTCAAAGGATGGGGAACCCAACTGAGAATGAGCACTGCCTACCATCTGGAGACGGATGGCCAAACGGAAGTTTTGAATAGATGTTTAGAAACATATTTACAATGCTTCTCTTCTGAACAGCCTAAAGCTTGGAGTCGTTGGTTGCATTGGGCCGAATATTGGTATAACACCAACTTCCAGGGCGCTACTCAAACCACTCCTTTTGAAATAATGTATGGTCGGAAACCTCCAACTCTTGTTCAGTATTTATCGGGAGAATTTAAGATTGCGGCAGTGGCAGCAAAACATTAGGACCGAAATGAAATCTTGAGGCAGCTACGTTATAATTTGCTTAAAGCGCAACAAAGAATGACTAAGTAGGCCAATAAACACCGACGTCATGTTGAGTTCTAGGTGGAAGATTGGTTCTACTTAAAGATTCGGCCACATCGACAGACCTCTCTTGCGCAACGAGTGTATCACAAACTCACTCCTCGTTATTACGGGCCATTTAGGGTGCTGCAGAAACTAAGTTCGGTGGTGTAAAAATTAGACTTGCCACAAACTTCGCGGGTTCATCCCATTTTTCACATTTCTCAACTAAAGAAGGCAACAGGTGACCATCAAGTTTCAGGTGAGCTTCCTTCCAATTTAATTGCTGAACAATCAAGTTTTATTCCAGAGCATATTCTTGAGACCAAGTCCTTCGACCCTCCTGCCACTCCTTGTCACCAACTGTTGGTTAAATGGGCTGCCAAAGGACCTGATGAAGCTACTTGGATCAACTATTCTGATTTTCGGGGGCAATTTCTTGAGTCAGACCTTGTGGACAAGGTCTGTTTCCAGGGAGGGCGTATTGTTAGCCATGAACCGAAACCGTTACTGGTTTATCAGAGGAAGAAGAAGTGGAACGTTGAGGTGGAGAGAGAATGATCAGTTGGAGTGTGATGCATGCATGCTTAACCGTTAGGGAGAATAAGGGAATGTTGTGTGGGGTGTACGGGTACTCTAGGAGGAGGATATAAGTTAGCTAAAAATGATGAGAATCATCTTTTATTTCGGATATCAGTCTATTGTACGGCCTTTGGCTGGGGAGCTATAGCTCTAAAAGTTTTATCAATACGTATTGTCCATTTTCTGGAATTTTCTTACCCTTACTCTGCCATAAACACGTGGAGGTCAATTTCCCACAATACCAGACCAACACATTAAGTTATATTACCTGTGCATGCAGATTAGGGGAATATATATGGTTGGAACTGTTAGATAAGCACAAGTTTACCTTACGAGACAAATGGGATTCCATGGAATTATCAGAACCATAAGAACCTTTATCATCCAAATTACAAATTGACCTAAGCAAATGGCTTCCTAGATAAGTACAAGTTTAGTTTCCTAGACAAATGGGATTCCCTGGAACTACCAGAACCATAAGAACCTTTATCATCCAAATTACAAATTGACCTAAGCAAAGGGCCGCCTATATATGTTGCCACTAAGGCTGTAAGATCTTTAACTTGAAGCTTGAAGCTTGAAGCGCCGGTATCAGAATGCTACATGTGGCAACTCATGCAAGAAAATGATAAGAAGTGGACAAATAAATTGAGCAATCAGCCTTTCATTGACATATTATTGGTTGTAGTTATTGTACAAGTTGTGGGGCACAAAGCAAAGGAAAGGTCCCCCGGCACTCCCAAAGAATGTACACTAGCATAAACACCACCACTGGAGTAAATCTGCCACAAAGACTCATACCAACTCTTATAATCAATACACCTCCATTTCATCCACTCCTTCCTCTTACTAGACACTTGCGCCCCACGTGAAAATCAACCATTTAGAGACTCAGAAAGAGGGGCTAAGATAGTAACCACGAGTAATTTAGAGAAAGCTGGAGATGCAGTGTCTTCAGACTGTTTGACCCTTACAAATTCAACTTCTGGATAGGAGAGCTCTCATCTCAATCTTAAAACACCAGTTCTTCAACTGCATCAAAGAGCTCCACGAATAGACGGACTCTGTGCATTTCGTGAACTAATGCTTGCAGTTCTTAAGAGTCTACGGAACTCTTGAAGACTTATCCTACCATCTTTATCTATGTCTGCCTCCTCAAGTAGCGGGTCAATGGAACCTCTTAAGCCAGTATGCTACAAGGCAACAAAGTAAAATCAGAAAGGTATCACATTTTTTATAAACTAGTAGGAATGATCTAATGTAGAACACATAATTCCAAGAGTCAAAAGACGCCAGCTTCACCCTCAGGCAAGCATACTTGAACCTTCCACATCCATAAGTCCTAGGATTTGATAGACCTTCCTCTATTATTAGACATTTATTGCACAAAATAAGGAACTTTCATGTCAATAAATGGGTGCCATGACAATAAAAACGCGATAGATGTGGGAACGGTCTCAGGCAATACAGACTAGCCACTGCCCCAAATCCAATATGATAGAACAGCTATAACTACAAAATTATCAGACTACGAGAATGTGCTGCTTTTGTACAAGAGAAATGATGAAACTAATTATTTTGAACTTGCGAAATTCTTGAAGCACAACTGTACTTGATAATCAAGAACTGCTTAGATAAAACCTAGGAGCTCAATGAAAGTTGCAGTTCTTGGCAAGGAAAGGGACCACGTGGGTGGATCTTTGACAAACAGAAATCTACTCACCATTCTAAGCTCTTCCGGAGTTATGTAACCATCTTTATCAAGATCAAATTTATCAAAGGCAGCTTGTGACCGTTGTTGCCACTTCTCAGAGTTATGTTCCTCTAATTGATGCACATGTAGAGCAGCTGCAACAAACTCAGGAAAATCAACAAGCCCATCTGTATTACAGTCAATCTGCATCAAAAAGTGCGAGACGTCATTAACTTCCTCAACATAGAAATAAATTAGTAACCAAGTGCAAGCATAAAAAGTAGGGGAAATATCAACACTGCTTCACAAGCACCAGAGAGGATCACTTGAAACAAATTTGTGCTGGAGAAAATATTACCACACAAGGATTATTTTAGTGAAATTTCTCCCTAAAAGGACATCTACAGTAACCTATCGGCTAATTAATGCATACTCCTATCAATGGATGAGAAACTGACCAGAACCAAAAACGAGATCAAGGCCACAAAATGATTTTCCTATTCTTTGATCTCAGAAGCATTAACGTAGAGGAAACAACATTACTGCTTACCGCTTGAAGAATTTCAAGCACTCGTGAATCTTTCATCTTCCATGGAAGATCTTTAGCAAGGGCCTGTATTAAGTATTTCAAATTTACAGGATCAAGAGAAGCTACATTCAGAAACTAAACCCAGATTCAAGGTCAAACTTTAGTCTCCTGCGAAAAAGATTACCTGTCTCATCTCTTCAAGACTAATTGCACCATTCTTATCCATATCAATTGCAGCAAACTGATCCTTTAGATCAGCGAGCTCTTCTTCATCAATTGTGCTAGCCAATGCCTGTCAGGTTTCATGTATTTGTCAAATACAAGGTTAAAGTGCAAGAAGAACAATGCAAGGAGAAGGGAAGAGAATAGTAATAATCTAACAAAATGAAAATTAGTTTTACCCTTAGAGCAAACTGTTTCAAGCGACTGTACTTCACAAATTGTCGCAAGTTACTCAGAACAGATATGTCAATGGGGATCTCAGATGCATTTCCCCCTTCTCTGACCCATGGATGTGCTGGAAAAGTCAAATCCATTGAGAAATTGCAACACAATGAACTTATAGAAAGGAATAGAAAAGGAAATTGTTTTTGAACCAACAACACATCAATAAATATTAGAAAGAGATTCCTAGAAAACATACATAGGGCTTGAGCAGCAGTAAGTCTGGCCCTAGGATCCTTCACCAATAACTTCTTCACAAAATCTTTGGCACTATTACTTATGGTTGGCCAGGGTTTGCGGCGAAAATCAGGTTTGTTTCTTAGAACCTGCAAATATTAGACATTAGTACCTTTGGCAGGCTTCTTCTCATATTGCTTCGGATAAACAAAACCAAGAATGAAGTTAAATTAACCCCAGAATATTTTGAGGAAGAAGAAGATGATGGAAGGTACTAATAAATGTGAATATGATGAAAATGAATTATTTGCACAAACAGGAAGGTACTGCAAATTCTATGCTTAATATGGTGCAGTTTAATACAGCATGCATGAAACAAGACTGGACACAGAAAAACATATATAAATTAAAGGAAATACTGCACCTCCTTGAAAATACCATCCTCTGTTTTATCCCAAAAAGGGCGTCTCCCACAAAGTAAGATGTATGTAATGACGCCAATACTCCAGGCATCTGATTCAGGTCCGGACTTGCGTCTTAATACTTCAGGGGCAACATAGTAAGCACTGCCGACAATATCATGAAAATTCTTCCCTGCATTCAAATAAAATAAATTTAAATTCACAGCATTACAATAAATGTTAACTACAGAATCACAAGATATTGAAGAACCTGCAGTTTTAAAAAATGGATAAGCCTTTCAGACTTAATCTGCCAGTTTGCTTCAGGGCAGTTTCTATCACGAAATACATCTCATAATCTCATAATCATATGCATGGGTTTCTTTTTTGTCTTACTCTCCTACTTTGATCCCCTTTTATCCTTGTTAAGAGCTAATCAAATACAAGGAAGGATAAGAAATTCATGAGATGGAAATATTAGTCACCTGGCTTTATAAAGTCTGACAAACCAAAATCTGTTGCCTTCAGAGGTGAGTCTTCCTTGGTAGATTTAAAAAGGAAATTCTATAACCAAGAAATTCAACAACTTCAGATCACCGTGCAAACATAAGCCAAGCATACTGTCAACTGCGTAAAAATTGTGCATACCTCTGGTTTCATATCGCGATGCACCAAACCATGTAAATGGCATTCAGCTGCTACTTTGAGCATTTGTCGTACAACTACTGCTGCATCCTTCTCACTGTAGCGGCTGTCCTTCCTGATAGAAAAAGATAAAGCAAAGAATATCATGATGAACGAATAAATCAAAACTTGTGTCCATTTAGAATTACAAGCTTAAGACATGATCTCAGATGGAAAAAGTCGATGTGGAAAGGCTCAAATTTGAATTCTTACTTTGCTAGTATTCGATCCAACAATTCACCACCCTCACATAACCTAGTAACAATTTTAAGGACCACAAAGTAACAATGAGCATAGCAGAAACAAATGAAACATCCGAAATGAATGTTAATAAGACAAAGAAACTATATCTAATCCAACCAAAATGACGCTTTTGATGTTCAGAAAAGATGATACTACTTACTCCATGACTATATATACATATGAATCATCCTCGAATGCATTGTAAAAGTGAACCACATTCTCATGGCCAGCAAGTTCCTTCAATATCTTAACCTCTCGTTTAACATCCTCAACAGCAATAGGTTGAACCATCTACCAACAAAGTCAAAGGTGATTACAATATGTGAATGAACAAGTAACTAACGAAAAATATTAAGAACCATTAGGCTTTCTGATAGCCAAGTGCAGAAAAATGGGCTCCATCTTTAAGTCTTCACATTATCCAGTCACAAATTTGTCTAGTCTTTTGAACCCTAAATCAGTACCAAGTCTTTATACAAGAAAGAAAGGAAATTTCAGCCCCTTGCCAACCAGCTGTTAAAAGCACTGCAGAAGGAGATAAAACAATATAAAAAGAACAATGAACTTTTTCACGGGGCAAACATGAAAGGCCAAGTTTGTTGAGGAGCTATTTTCCGAACTTCTTTGTGCAATGTGCAGCAGAACACGAGCTCTTTCCAATCCCGCAAGTGAAAAACAGAAGATGCACATCTTTTGAACACAAATACTAATGTTGGTGAGAATGCATCCTAACTTTGATTATCAGGATCACTATACATTTAGTGTCATCATTACAGTTAATAGTGGCAACATTCAATCAATTAATCATCCTTGAAACAATGTCTTGGATTTACCAGGTTAACTGTTTTCGACATGCATGCTATTAAACTAGGATTAGACCATAAAACCTGGCAAATCCAGTCTAGACAAACATCACAAGAAAGTATCCTTGGATCCTCAGAATTATAAGATATACATCTGTCAATTCGAGAAATATCATCCATGGTCCTCGTGATCTTCGTTCAGACAACAGAAGACACACCTAACACAGCGCTTGCTATCTAAGGAAGACAGATCAGTATTAGAACCGACAATTAAGGAAGGGAACCTATCTACTTGAAAAGCTAAATACGCTTCAAGAAATTTGTAATCAATCCGCCATTATCCACAAGTAAGAATCTTTGGAATCAAACCACCGCTAATAACAACACGACATGAAATTGACCATAATGATTTGTTCGAAAAACAAAAACCAAAAAAAGAAGCAAAACGACTCTCTAGATTTCTCCAACAAGCCATTAACTGGAATATCATTTGAAAAGTACAAGAATGAACAAAATTGCAAAGTCCCAAACTTTCACAAATACCAGGGAATGAGAGACCAAACAAGCATAAAGAACCCAACTTGGCAGTATTGACTAGAAAGAAATAACAAGGGCAAAAGAAACAAACTAATACCTTATTTTTCTCAATCCGCTTTACCGCACAACGATCACCATTAGCCTTACTAGTGGCGACATAGGTGTAGCCAAATTGCCCATGACCTAACAATTTCCCCATCGTATACCGCTTATCAAAATCTTTGTCGTACCCAAAATCCGTTCTTTTGCCGCATGGGATCAGACCACTCTGTTTCTTCGAAGTCTGCTTCCCTTTGACTTTTAGCTGCTGGAATTGTCGTTGGTTCTTCTGGGTCTCGTTCTGGTGAGAAGCTTGTGTCTTGATAGTTGACGGTGGCGCAACCGAAATCGGATGAGGTCTGGGGCCAGCTTTGCGGTTTTTGTGAACGGAGAAGACAGTCTCGTTTCCGCCGTCTCCGGCGGCCTTATGGTTGTGATTATTGTTGCTGTTAGAACCACTGACTTTGATTGTGGAGAAGCAAGCGCCCATGATCCTTGATAACCAATCACGATTGAACATACAAAGACAAAACCTTTACCATTAACAACCTGCTGAAAGAATCAAAAACCACAGGAAAAATGTCGAATTATATAGAGTATGTTGTCGGAATATAATAATCAGAGAGACCCACAAGATCGGTTGGTCACAGAATTTAATGGAAATCAAAGGAAATGGAGAAGAAGAAAGGAGGAAGAAAGGAAGAAGGAGAGAAGGAGGGCCTGTGGGTCAAAGGTGACTCCTTTTCTCTCCTTTCCCTCTCTTGTCTTTTTGGTTTTGATTGAAAATTTGGAGATTTTTATAATTAAATTCAACAATAATAACTACAAAAACGTTTTTGGTTATTTTGCGTCTTTACCTTTCTGGGTCCTAATAACAGATCCAAAATGTAAGAGTTGACAAGCACTTTCTTTTCAGTTTTCTTTCACCCATGCATGATATGAACAAAATATAAGTTTTTGTAAGTACTAGTACAAGTTTTGGCAACGTGTAACTTGGACTAATATTGGATATGTTAATGTTACAGATTGATAAAACTAAAATCATATATGTGTATTTGTTTTCGTCTAATTTGATTGACCATGTTAATTAATCATTTTTTGAAAATATCACCGTCAAAATAATGATCACAGACCTGTTAAATCATGGTTGCCTCGAAATCTCATGGCATATGTTGACACTGATTAAGTTTTGATAACATTGACTAATTCTACACAAGGAAATAAACCTAACTCCATGTTTTCTCTAACCATCACATGAGAGGTTGTGTGGAAGCAATCATTAACAAGACGATCTAAATTAGGCCGGTGCAGGAAGATGTTTCCTTGGCACAGAATTATGACATTTATCTACAACTCATAATTCAACTAATTGCCAATAATCAAAAAGGAAAAAAAGCAAGCTTTTGAAATTTGAAGGGAACCGAAAATGACAAAAGAACTGGGAAGGCATCACAAGTAAAACGCTAACATAAATCTTGAAGCAAGAGTTGTCCTCAAGTGATCGAAGTCGAGAAAAAGCAAACCGATCCACTTTTCCACTCTACCACACAAATGTTGATCCGGTAGAAAAGTTGATGCTTTCTTTGGTCCGTCTCTTTCATTCCAAGCTCTAGTGTGAAAAGGATTCTCAAATCATTTGCAAAGTGTTTAAGGCGGTAAGTAATGCTCATAATTTCAAAAATCAAAGAAATTTTAGGACGTTGGTTTAAAGCCACGCAATAGAAACTTTAACAAACGATAACAACTTATAATCTAGCTAGTATGAACTCAAAACCACAAAGCAAAAACGAGTTGAAATGGGATTTTTTCACGGTTACATCAAGCAATACAAGTGTGGAGCTTTATGGATGGACTAGAGGGTGCTATGACTTGGTCTTATGGGACACGTACTCATATCCAAGTGGGTCTATGCCCTTGCTCGATTGATTGTTTTCCTACCTCCAATGCCGCTTGGGACAAGCCAGCCATAGATACTTTATCAATCTCGTCTTCACACATAATTATCTATGTTTCCTAAAAACGCACATTGCGAAATGATTGACGTCGATTTGATGATGTTATCGGTCGATGTTTTTGTTTGGAGTGTTTTTGACCTTGAGGAATTAAGAAAGATGAAAATTTTGAATTCAACAATTAAGAAAATAAAGATACGCAAAGTTTGATTTATACGACACCTTTTGGAAACTTATTCTAAGTAATCCCGATAATCAAAATAAAACTAAAAGAAACGAACAATCGACACGCCACAATTGAAAAAGCAATTGATAAGTGAAAGATAATTCGAAAATTAACAAGAACAAGAGAATAATGTTTCTCCCTATTGAAGCCGACGACCCTTAAGCAATTCTGATCTAAAAGTTGTCCCCCAAAAATTCTAAAACATAAGTATTTATACCTAGGTCAAATAATAAAAGATTGGGCTAAAAATACATAGAAGACCAAAATAAAACGAAGTCTAAAAATTAAATAAATAGGACTGATATGCTCTTGGGCTTAAATGATGAAGCAGTAAAATAGCCCAAGTCTTTTGTCTTCAAGCTCTAAATGTATCCGGTCCAAGGATTTGAGTTAAATGGATTAGTTTGGGCTCAATTCCATTAAACTCTCCTCCAATAGGCT
>JAOTAZ010000218.1:21141433-21155105 GCA_025629785.1 Erythroxylum oxycarpum
TTTATGAATTGAGTATTATTTGAGGATGAAATTTCCAGTAGGGAAATTGTATGGATTTGTTTGTTTTGAATAAGATTGAATAAAGATGAAAAGGAATAAATATTATGAGAAAGAAAGGAAAAAATATATACCGGATTTCGGATTGATTTAGTCTTAGGGTTTCTAACGCAACACGCGAAGATTTGCGAAAATTTTCGTTACCCAGATGTCGGACATTAGTTTCGGTTTTTTTGAACCGTTTGCTTGCTTCGTCTTCGCTTTGCTTTCGATTCGTTTGATTCGATACTTTCTCTTTGTCATTTCGTTTGCATAATTTGATTTTCGCCTTATATTCCGTTAGTTCGAATTAGATTTCGTTCGTTTTCGCTTTCCGTTCTTTCGTTTTCGTTTTCGTTTTCATTTTTCCGCTTTTTCCGGTTGCAATCCGACTCCGAGATCGGGTCCCAACAAACATATTCTTGTGGTGGATCATAACTCTTGTCACATTAATCAAACAACCATTTCAAGTCCAAGTTCAACCTCTCAAGGTCACAAAAATTTTTATTTTCTTTCAACTTGGCTTGTACACTTTAAATCTCGTCATTCATATTTATATCACTATTTTCCTTAATCAGTCCACAACAATGTAATCATATATATTTCACATTCGAGGATATATTACCATAATATAATATTGATGTTATATTCCATAATACCTCCACCAATTCAAATGCGTTGAATCTTTATCTGTCATATCTAACCATATACGATTTCTCATTTCTAAATATCAACAAACTTCCATTTTCTCACATATATTTCTGAAAAACCTTCATTCTTCTCACTAATTTCTATCAACTCAAAATCTTAACAAATGCTCATATGTGTAACTCATGTAAATGTGACTCAGACTAGGGATTAATTGCTACTGCTTGCTATGACATATCTAAAATGCTTGTACCTTGACACATATTTGGAAAAACACCCATGCAAGATACTAAATCTGGGCTCTGATACTAAAATTTAGCACCCTGCTCTCGCAGGACACGTACTCAACATCCTGAATGATTTCCGAGTACATACCTCGCAAGGCTTGTTGGATCCCATTTTCGGAAACCCAACTACTTATACAGATTCCCTCATACCATTTCTCAAAATTTTGCTTCTTTAATTTTTCAAAAATTGTTTTCTTTAATTTGCAAAATTTTACATTTAACTTATAATTCAATAAATAAATATACTACCCACCTCATATCCATGTATGCAACTCATCCAATGCTTCATTTTGTCCTTTGCTTCTCTCTCTCGTCCAATTGAAAATTTCCTAAAGCAAATTACACCAAGATTCAATCTCATAACTAACTTAATCCTTCAATTTAATGCATAAATCATCAATTCACATTAATTCCAAGACATTTACAACACAAATTTCTAAAATCCCCCAAATTCCGAATTTGGCCTAAACCAATTCAATCAAATTCGACATCATAATTCACTTAATTTCTCAAATTGAGCTTATAAAACATCAATTCTTTATTTAATCAAGCTATTTCCATTTCCAATTTTGAAAAACCCCAATTTTCAAAATTGGCCTAAACCTCACATTTACAATTTTCCAAATTAAACTCCACCTAAAACATAATCATCAAAATTAACTTAGGATATCTCAAATTCATCATTAATCCAAGCTAATTCAAGCCTCAATTTCACAAAATCCCAAATCTCAAAATTTGACATAACCCTAAATTTCCAATTAGTCCAAAATTAACCACAATCATAGCTTAATCTCTTCAATTTTCCATAAATAAACTAAATCCATAATTATTTCAAGCCTATTCAATCATCAAAGAAATCAGAAAATCAAATAGCCAAAATTTTCTCTTACCTCTTTCTCTCTCTGACTTTCGGCCATTCAAGCTCCTAGCAAGCTTCCATGTTATTTTTCCTTGCTCTCCACTACAAAAAAAACGAAACTCCTTGGAAAAGAATAGAGCCGTGCATCACTCTTCTTCTCTGTCTCTCACTGTCGCTCATCCCTCTCTTCTCTTTCTCTCGGCTCTGCTCTCCCTCTTCTCTCTTCCCACGGCTCTTCTCACGTTTTCTTTCTTCTTCTTCTTCTCTCCACTTGCCGACCACCCTTATTCCTTCCTCTTCACCGTCACTTTCTCACTCTATTTCTCATTCTCTTATTTCGTCTCTTCTTTTTTCTCTCTTTCCGTTATCTTTCTCTCTGTTTTCTCTCTTATTTCGTTACATATTTTGGAAACTTCGTGGCTCATAAACGATGACCACGTGTTTTGTGCTTTCTGTCTTTCCACTAGATGACTGTCACGTGTCTTGTTTTCACCGAAATTGTCTAACTTTTTCAACTTAAAACACAATCAATCTCTGAATTGCTTGCTCGGTCGGGTAATAGCCGACCTCTCAACGGCTTGTTCGGTTAGTTAAATACCAATCTATGAATTTCTTGCTCGGTCGGTCAAAAGAGTCGACCAGTAAAAGGAGTGTTCGGTCGGAAACAAACACAGGTTAAATCAGGTCGGTCGGATCGATTGGGCGAGCAGCAAAAAGGTCGGTCGGTCGGCCAATTACTGCTCGGCCAGAAGCAGAAGAGGCAGGTCGATCGAACAGGACTTAATTGGTCCAAAACAAAGGTCGGTCGACTAGAGAATCGGTCGGCCAGCAAGAGTCGATCGGCTAAGAGAACGATCGGTTGATAACAGAAGTAAGTTAATCAAACTGGTCGGTTGACAGAGCGGAACGGTTGGAGGAGCAACAAAATGGTCGGCCAATCAAACCGAAAAAGCAGAAATGCAAAGTCGCTCGAATAACGGATCGATCGGCAAACAGTGAGGAGCTCGATAACTATGAAGAGCTCGGCACCAAACAATGAGCTCGGACAGCAGAGGAAAGAGCTCGGTCAGAAACAGATTAAAGAGCTCGGCAATGAGCTCGGCATGCAATGCAAAGAGCTCGGCTGTTGTAATCAAAACAACTCAAGGGAGCTCGGTTCAGTCAAACAAATGAGAGCTCAGTCATGAGCTCGGTCAGAATCAAGGAGCAGTGACACAATCGAAGCTCGGCTTGCAAGGAAGAGCTCGGCCGTATGAACAGAGTAAAGAGCTCGACCATACAACAAAGAAGAGCTCGGTCAATACAAAGCAAGGAGCGGCAAGGAGCTCAGCAACGAGCTCGGCCAAAACAGAGCAAGAGCAAAGAGCTCGGCTATAATCACAAGGAGATCGGCCAAGAGGGCTCGACCATTCAAACAGATGGATCAGTCGGATCAGAAGAGCTCGTCAAAGAGCTCGGACAATCACACGAATGGCTCGATTAAAACAAGGTCGGTCGGCCACTTACTGCCGCGCAACTACACTGAGCAATGAACCGAAAGGACAGAGACGACTGATCGATCGCGAAGGCTGAGCGATAGAGGGAGAGCTCGGTCGGCAAGACTGAGCAATCACTGAAGAGCTCGGACTATGCTTCCCACGCCTCCGACCCGTAAACGTCCAACACTCCTATCTTTTCTGCTCACTTGGCTGAACATCACCGTAACTTATACCCTTTGAAATTTTTGTTCCTCTCTAATGTTTCCAACGACAATGCCTTTAGCCTCTCTTCTAATTTGTTTCCTTCTTACTCTTTTCATTGCTATTGAATTTAAATGGACCTAAGCCCATGCTTCTTTCTTCCTTATTTATTCCATAATATACCAAAAATTACTAAGCTCTTTAAAACACATTTTCATACCTTTCTTCTTTCTTTCTTAATCTTCTTTTATTTCATTAACTCATTAATTCCTTAACTCTCCTTAACTCATCATAATTTAACAATACATAATTGATCTCAATCATAACATATAAAAATCCTACACTTATGAGCATTTTCCACAAACAGAGCTAAATAACCTTAACTTTGAAAAATCATAACGTTCACTCCCGATATCGAAAAATATCAAACTTTATGTCCACAGAAAACTCTCGACATAAACTACAATTTCATGAAGATCATTTTATCAAAACTTGCCTCAATAAAAAGTCAACCCGTCACTCCCAAAAAGTCAAACTTTCTGACTTTCTTCAACTTTTTACACCTTTTCTTTTTAACTCTTGCTATTAAATTTCCTTTAAATCAACTCATCCACTTTCCTCTCATAATCCATATACATGTACTCAAATATCAAAGTCCTCAGATCATTCCTCATCAATTCTTCTTAAATTCATCAAATTTCCTTAATTTATTCCAATCAAATAGACAAGTTATCAACTAAAACCTCAAAAAAAAAAAATTCAACATGTTTAAAACAGAATCGGGGCCCAACACATGCTCTTTTAAAAAGAAGATGATGAAGAAAAGAGAAGGAAACAAGAAAGACCAAAAACAACATGTTTATATCAAAGGTAGCAGCAACAGTAACGATACACAAAATAATCAAATCATATGCTATCATTGTAAAAAGCCTGGACACACAAGACCAGAATGTCCTCTTCTTGAAAAGGACAAGTTAGAGAACAAAAAATTCAGAAAGCAAGTGATAACTACAGCCTGGTCAGATGAGGATTTTGAAAATTTTGAAGAAGAAGAACCAGAAGAAGTCAACAATGTTTACTTTATGACCGAATTAGGAGACGATGAGGTATATTTCTCTGACTCTGATATTAAAGTTGATGAATTGAGAAATACATATCATAAATTGTATGATCAGTACAAAAGGTTGATGGTGAAGTATTTCAACGAAATATAGAAGTACAAAAGCAATGGTACATCTCTGAATAGTAAGATTAAATCATTGGAATCTACGAGTGAAAATTTGGCGACCAAGAACATCTCTCTTGAGATTGACTATAAGCAAAAGGTTTCTGAAAAGGAAGCTCTGAAAGAACGAGCAGCAAAGCTAGAAAATATGCTACCTAAAAATAATTATGATAAGGTAAAATAGTTAGAAAAAAAAGTTGCCGCCTTAGAACTTGAAAAGGAGAAAAATGTTGAAAAGATTTTATCTCTAGAGAAAGATCTAGAAAATTCCGTTGATGGAAGGAAGAATCTTAATACATTGCTTGGTAGCAATAAATGCATTTTTGATAAGGCTAGAATAGGATACAATGAAAATAATAATATCAGGCCATACAAAAACTTCTTTGTTAAATCTAGCATCAGCTATAGCTAAAACAACAGGAATTGCTAAGTGGCAAAAATCATAATAACTATCATTCATCTATTTTGTGCGATTACTACGGTAAACATGGTCACATTAGACATTTTTGTAATTTTTGTAAAAAAAATTAACTCAGATGTATTTTTGGAGACCGAAAGGTCAAAATACTAACCCGAAAGGACCCATAAAATTTGGGTACCTAAAATGAGAAAATATTTTTTGTAGATATGCTTCAAAACAAAGACAAGAAAAATCAATGGATAGTTGATAGTGGCTATTTGAGACATATGACAGGTGACATATCACATTTCAATTATATTAAAAGGAAAGACAAAGGTAATGTTGTCTTTATAGATAAAATAAAGCAAAGGTCACTGGAGTAGGTAAAATTGGTAATTTTGACTCCACCTCCATTGATAATGTTCTCTTTATTGATGGTTTGAAACATAATATTTTGAGTGTGAATCAACTATGTGACAAAGGTTACAAATTCATTTTTAATGCATCTTATATGTTTATTGGTTCTAGAAATTAGAATTAAAATTGTACTTAACTAGAAGACATGTCCTCACAAAATGTTAAGTGTTTTGTCTAAAAAATGGTTCGTTTATTTGGCACAAGAGATTTAGACATGCTAGCGTGAGCATTCTATCAAAATTTCCAAAAAAGAGTTAGTAAGAGGACTACCAACCTTAAAGTTTGAAAGCAATCAGGTTTGTGAGGCTTGTTTAAAAGGTAACAAGTCAGAAGCATCTTTCCTTTTAAAAATATGGTGTCTACTAGCCAACCACTTGAACTTGTGCACATGGATTTATTCAGTAGGACTCAAAGTTTTATAAGCATTACAATTTTGTTATAGTAGATGATTACTTCAGATTTGCATTGGTTTATTTCTTATCAAATAAGGATGATGCTTTTGAAGTGTTTGATAAGTTTTGCATAAAAATTCAGATAGAAAAAGGGTATTGCATCATGTCAATTCGAAGAGATCATGAAGGAGAATTTGATAACAAAAAACTTGAAGAATATTTTAACAACAATGGTATAACTCACAACTTCTCTTGTCCAAGGACACCTCAACAAAATGGAGTTTTGGAGAGAAAGAACGGAACTTTGGTTGATATAGCCAGGACGATGCTGTGTGAAAGTAAACTACCTCATGGATACTAAGTACAAGCAATATCCGCGTTATGCTATGTTCTTAACAGATGTCTTATAAGTCCTATTCTGAAAAGGGCCTCCTATGAGCTGTGAAAAGGAAGAAAACCAAATTGCTTACTTTCGAGCTTTTGACTGTAAGTGTTTCATTTTAAACAATGGAAAAGAAAACCTTGGAAAGTTCGATGCGAGATCAAATGAAGCTATTTTCCTAGGCTACAGTACTGCCAGTAAAGGATTCAGAATATATAATAAAAGAATAAACAAAATAGAAGAATCGATACATGTGGTGTTTGATAAAGCATTCCCATTGACAACAATAACTGATTCAGATGATGAAGAGTATCTTTTGCTTCCTAAACATACATCTAAGAATCAAATTATACCAATAGTACCCTCAAAACTACAAAATCAAGAAGCCCCATCTAAAGTTAGATAGAGTAGGCTCCTTCATCTCAACATGAGCCTATGCAACGAAAAACATTGAGAGAATGTAGGGGTCTTGATACACATCAATATGTTTTTGGAGATCCCTTTGAAAGTCTAAGAATAAGATCATTGTTTAAGAACAACTTAGTGGCTCTCATCTCACAAATAGAATCAAGGACTGTTGAAGAAGCCCTTACTAACGAAAACTGGGCATCAGTTGTGAAAGATGAACTAAATCAATTCGACAAAAACAAAGTATGGAATCTAGTACCTCGTAGTCAAAACAAATCAATCATTAGGACTTGGTGGGTATTTCAAGACAAACGTGACAACAATGGTAAGGTGGTAAAAATAAAACTAGACTTGTAGCTTAAGGTTACAATCAATAGAAAGGTATTGATTTTGATGAAACTTATGCACCTGTTGCTAGATTGGAATTGATTAGAATTGTACTTGCCTTTTGCATGCTACAGAAACTTCAAGTTGTTCCAAATGGATGATAAAAGTGCATTATTAAATTGTTTCATTAATACATAAATATTTGTTAAGCAACCCCTTAGGTTTTAAAGATGAAAACCATCCGGATTACGTGATGAAGTTATACAAAGCTCTGTATGGTCTAAAACAAGCTCTTTGAGCATGGTATGAGAGGTTAACTTTCTGCTTGAGAGTAACTTTGAAAGAGGAAAGGTCGATAAAACCTTATTTATTAAAAGAAAGGAGAATGATTTACTCATAATGCAAATATATGTTAATGACATAATATTTGGTGCTACTAATCCATCCTTCTGTGAAGAATTCTCAGCATTAATACAAAGGGAGTTTGAATTTGAGAATGCCAAACCGATGGGTACTCCCATGTACACTAGAACTAAACTTGATAAAGACAAAGAAGGAAAAGCTACGGATGAGACAAAGTATAAAAGAATGATTGGATCACTATTATATCTTACAAGCTCAAGACTAGAAATTATGTTTAGTGTGTGTCTTGGTGCACACTTTCAATCAAATCTAAAAGAAAGCCACCTTTAAGTAGTCAAAAGAATCTTTCGATATCTCCACAAAATTATGGACTTTGGACCATGATATCCAAAATTTGATTAATTTGATATAGTGGGATATTGTGATGTAGATTATACAGGTGATAAAGTCGATCGAAAAGGCACAAGTGATCACTATTAATTTCTTAGAGGATGTTTAGTATCTTGGTCCTACAAAAAGCAAAATTACATAATGCTTTTGACGAATGAAGTAGAATACATAGCAATTGTCAGCTGTTGTGCTCAAATCTTATAGATGAAGCATCAACTACATGATTTTTCTCTAAACTTTTCTCATATTCCTATATTATGTGATAATATTCTAAAAACCCTATGCATCATTCTAGGACTAAGCATATAGAAATCAAACATCATTTTCTTAGAGATCATATTTTAGAAGGAATCATTGATCTTTTACATATTGGTATTGAAAATCAAGTAGCTAACATTTTCACCAAGCCACTATTTGAAGATAGATTTTGCGTGTTAAGAAAAAGAGCTTAGAATGTGGAAATTTTATGATATTATTTCTGCATAAATATTCTCTGCTACTTGTCTTTGCATTTCGTTTAGCAAGATCCTTCTATTATAATCCTTTAGAAACTCTCTCTTGGTTTAGTAGGCCCCTTCTAGTTTAGAAGGTCCCTTTATTTTAAAAGGCTCCTCTCAGTTTAATAGAACAAAATTATACATATATTAAAAGGTAATTTCCTTTGTTTTATCGTTACAACATTTAAAGACAAAAGTAAAGTTCTGACAAGTGGTAGTACGGATATGTCAAAAGATACACAAACGATAAAACTTGTTGCATTAGCGTACGATCATATGAGATTAACGCTCAAGAAACACCTAATATAATAGTAACACTTCTCTTCTCTTCTCACCCTTATTGTTCTTCGAAGCGTCACTCTTGACTCTCTGCATTCCATCCTTCTAGTTTTATCTCAAATCTTCTAAACCTTATCCATCTCTCTTACAATGAACGAACCAGATGAAAAGGACAAAAGAAAACTCCAACTTCTATTGATAGTTATAGTGAAGCATATGTTACTGAACCCCAAGTATTAGAAGTACACTAGGTTATAAACGATGATGATTCAGATGAAGAACCTTCTCAGTTGATCAAAAAACCATGAATTAGAGGAAATCTTACAAAGCAAGCTGGTAAATTTTTTGAAAAAAAGGAAACCACTTATGTTGAAAAGAAAGATGAAGAAGAATATAGAAAAAAAAAGGGAAGAAATAAAGAAAGGAAAAGCACCTGTGACTGAAGAAACTGTCAAGGACTCTATTGATAGAAATGAGTTGTTTCATGAAAAGATGATTCTTAAAGAAAACAAAGTAAAGAAGATAAAAATAGCTGCATAAAAAGGAAAGACATCAATACCACAAAAAATGTTTCAATCAACGGAAGCTGAAGTTCGCTATAAAATGGAGTACAAGAAAAGAAATGTGGTTGTTGGGAGAGTCTTGCCCTCCATAATGTTTGATAACATATGTATACTTATCTTTCCTAATTTTGTTGCAATTGGTTGGAAAAATTTCCTAAAATTAGATGTGACAGTGTGTGATGAGCTAGTCAGGCATTCTACACACACATGAGAAAGGAAGTAATTGATGGAAAGCTAGCCATTGTTTCATGGGTAGGTGAAAGTGAGATTCTAATTTCTGAAGAGATTTTATGAGATTTACTGGATATAGCTCCTATAGGGAGAACTGATTTTCCTTGTCATAAATGGGGTGTTGATGATCTAGATTTGGGAGAAGTTGTTAAATCCATCTGCCTTAATGCTAAAAATACCCAAGATGGGAGACTTTGGAGTAAACAATTTGACTTACTACCACAATGCTTTGCATCATTATTAGCTACTTCTATTTTCCCTAGGAATAGTTCTGTTGAAAGGTATAGTTTGCTAGGAACTTATGTAGTGTGTAATTTGTTGAAAGGAAACAAAATGAATCTCCTTACAATAATCTTAAGGTTTATGGTGGATAAAGGGAATCACAAGAATATAACTGGTTTCCTGCCTTATGGAATGTTACTCACCAAGATTTTCAATCATTATGGAGTACCTTTTGCAAATCTGAGTTAGTGACAATGCTTCGTAACGCTAGTCAAAATAAAATAAGTAGACCTACTACTATAGTAGTGGTAAGTCTAGGTCGATCCTATAGAGAGTGTGTGTAAAGTTTTTGAAATGAAAGTAACTGATTTTTAATTTTAGGAGGGTTCTGGTTTTAAAAATAAGAAAATAAAATAAAGCTAAACTAATTAACAAAAGTAATGTAAAGAAAACATGTAAAAAAGATAAAATTGGAGAATTCAGTGGGGACTTGATTCTTTGGTTCAATTTTGACCTACACCCTAATTAAACATATTACATTGATTTGTTGTTCTTAAACCTCTTCGAGCAACTATTAATCGTTAGGTTAATAATTAACCTGAGTTTTCCTTTAAGTAGTGTTTAATCAAGATACGATCGTTAATTAAATCTAACTACCGAATAACCTAGGATATGATATCTAGATTCAATTGGGTAGTCACATTACAAATTAGGAAAATCGATTAATCAAGGCGATAACCACATACGATGCATCATTTGACCTAGGTTATATTATCCCTAATGATAACGAATCATTAGTCACTATACATGAATTTCAACATAATAATTACAGATTATATTCAAATTTTAGCAATGGGTTTGCAAATAAATGATTTAATGAACACATTAAAATCATCTTTTCACATTACCCAATAGCTTCATACACAAATAACCAAACAATAACAAGAATATAATTATCCATACACAAACCCAAATCAATTAACATAGGATATCACAATCAATTTCTAATGAGAGAAAGAAACAACAAAAACATTGAAATACACTTAACCCAGGTCATCAACGTCGATGTCACCTCCAAATCAGACGTCGGGATGTTTAGCCCTTCATGGGTCTCTCCCATAAAAAATGCTTTAGCCCTCCAAAAATTAATGTCCCACCGAAGACTCCTCTCTCACTCTCACTACGGCACCTCCTATGCTACTATTCTCATTTTCTAATTTTATTGTTGGTCCACCATCACTCTTCACTCCTCTTTTAAAACCCACACTCCCCTCCTGAAAATGTCGACATTTCGTAGATGTTTTCTATATTTACACATGTCTACGTGAAGCGTAAACTTGTTTGTGTTTCCTCTCCTGCGTCTAACCTGCTGCCTTACGTTTTCTTCCTTACTGCTGCCGTTTCAGTCTTGATGTGCACTATTCCTTAGACGTTGTTATGCGTCTGCTATGTATTGCTTTTGCTACCTTCATCTACTGCTGGAACAACTAATCCAAATGCTTCCCATTAAATTTGAACTCACGTTCTTGCATGGGACATGCATAGCTATGACCAACTTTAATTCATTTTCTTTGCATTTTCATTTCTTGTCTTCCTCTTGTCTTTATTTGCTTTAATCTTCTTCTTGTTCCAAGAAAACAAGTGAATGTAAATCTTCAAAAAATGGCCCAAATATCATGCTTTTGACTTCCTTTAACTTCTTTGCTTCCGAATTGTGCCTAAAATCACATATGAGTCAAAGTCAGTATCTTGATCAATTTCATGTCTATAATCACTAAGTGTTATGGAATAATTTCATAATTAATTAAGTATCTAGCAGTTTCCCCTACATTTAGCTTTTGGTTGTCTTTGGGCAAAACATCAAAATTAAGCTCATAAATCCAAACACAATTACTCATCTCCTCTATTTCCCAATAATACATAATCATGAACAAAGATGAATGACTTTCAAAAATCATAGCAGGAACTTAACATTCCAAACTTTAACTCATGATCAATCAACATTCAATACCTTTAAAAATCAAGCAATCTAATGGTAGACTTGGAAAATGTGTTTAACTAAAATAAATCCATGGCCACACTCAATACCATTTATGATCATAATAATCCACAACTTTGTATATCATTTCATTTCTTCACCACTAAAGGTCACATGTAAAATCATAGATCAAAGGACTTTTTAGGATTGTAATGTGGGCAAAGGTAAGGTGAGATGTATTTAGGTCAAGTAACTTAAAAGTCATTAAAGCTAGTAAAACAAGCAACACTCAATATACTATCAAGTGCAAAAACTAACATTCACCCATAATTGTGTACATAAACTATAATGAATTCAAAAACAAGTTTCACAACTCAAACTCGAGGTTTCATACACAAACCGTATGAAGTATATATCAATCTGAAGGGATCAATCATAAAATTGATGATAATACATTGAAACCACAAATAGTGACTCTTTCAAGCCAACATCTACCTTCTATTCAACATGCTCAAGTAACTCATTCAATACAACTTTAGGAGGATGCATTAAGTATGAATACCTTGCAAACCACATATGCACTTCCTCCTTGATACATTTATTTTAAAAAAAATTTCTTTTTCTTTTTTTTCTTTTCTCTTTGCTTTCTTTCTTTTCATTTCATTTCTTTTCTCTTATAAAAATTAAAATAAACTGCATCAACATAGGCATTTCAATGATAAGGCATAAAATAACATCCAACATTATAACCAACCCATATATATGCATACCCCCACACATATACTTTTGTATATCCACAAACTTAACAATCAACAAATGTTTCATTAGCTTTAAGGCTTAGGAAGTACATTTCGCTATGTTAAAGCACATAATGTGGCTAATACACAAAGAAAAGGCAAATAAAGATCAAGGGGCTTATTAAAAAGGAAAAATCATATAATGGGTAGGTTATTTGGCTACTATATTTCGGAAAAGCAAAGAATGCCTAATTATATCCATATTAATGCATGTGATAAAAATGTGGTCTCAAATAAAATTCAAGGCAAAATGAAGATGTATATGTCATAAAGGTCACACATTACCAAAAGACAATGGGATTGATATGAATGTGTCAGTCTAATAAGGCTCAAAATCTCACCGACTTTGTCTATCACTAGTGGCGACTCCTCTAAAGATAATGCACATCGACCAATCATAAGACTAAAAGTACATGCTAAAGATGCTACAAAATTCTGCAGTCAGTTCACACTTTAATTATGACTATATAGTCCTAGAATCAACAGAAAAGAGAATATTTCTTTTGCTATTTTATTCTCTCTCATTTTGATTGAAAACTTAAAACAAGTAAAGCAAACAAATTCAACAACACACATACATAAAAAAATGTGGAAATGTAAAGAAAGAAATTTACTTTCCTTGGTTTACCTCTCAAGAAGCGCCTTTGTTTAGAGTCACTGGTCGACTCCTTTTTCTCCTCATATGAAAAAATTATGATTTTCTGGTGGCACATGCTATTCCTCCTCATGAGGTTCTTACGGATAGGGCCTTGGTTGATAATCGTCACCTCCAACATCTTCCTTATCTTCAGATTCTTCTTTTCTATTGAGTCCTCGCTCTCTTAAAATAATTCAAATGACTTTTCGCCTTTTTCTTCTTCGTTTAATTCTTCCAGCTTGCTAGGTAAAGGTGAAAGGTTAGTCTCGAAAATAATTACGGACTTAGTAGTTATCTCCGAGCTAAATGATGTATCATATTATTCTTTAAGCTCCTCCTCAACTTCTTCTACACAAGCAATTCCTTGACTGTTATTCTCAAAATTCTCAAGCTCCTTATCACTTTGAAAAGTTTCTACACAAACATCCATTGGGTACACCTCAGGTTGATAAGACTGCTCATCTTCTCTGTAGGGTCCGGCCCCTACCGCCATCACTCCAGGTATTGTCCTCTTTGGCTTTAAACTTGGGCGAGCCACTGCTCGAACCCAAGACCTCAAGGTTTTGTTCCACTTTAAGTGGACGCCTCTCACCATTGATAGCGGCAGGGGCCGGGCCCTACATTAAAAAGGATTGACTCAATCGTGAGAGGCGTC
>JAOTAZ010000218.1:21164248-21187322 GCA_025629785.1 Erythroxylum oxycarpum
ATAAGACGATTGACCTCAAAGCACAATACACACAAATCTATACTTCAACGCATTTTCCAATAAAGCAAAAATACCCTGAACTGTGAAGGATCGTAACTTTCACTCCCGATATCGAAAAATATTCAAACTATCAAAACATACAACATCTATACTCTTGAAAATCATATCATTGTGCTTTAGAAAGTAAAATTACTCTATCAAGAGATAAAATTGTTTTAAAAACTTGTGACACACTTCGAGTGTTAAAGGTTTATAATGAGAAAGCCCTTGGATCATGAAGACAGGTTGACCACAAGGTTATACCGGTCAACCAGAGTGTCTTGAAGAGGATATATGGAGTAGTTTTGAACAAACGAGGGGACTAAAATTTTGCTTTGAGCTCACTATTATAACGGTCTAGTTGAAATTGGAACGTATATATATATTTGGGTTTGACATGTAACCGAACGAAAAAGGCTGATATATACTTGGCTAAATACAGTTAAATTTCGTTTGTGGTTTTTAAGATATATATGTATATACAATGTAAGGATCACATGTAAAATTGACAGTCTCGATTTCCTCCTAAATTTTAATAGAAAATAAAAGATTAAAACCACGGATGCCAAGTTGGATCCATCATGCACAAGTTCCTCGGGGTCAACGCAGCTTCAACCAATTCAGTGACGCCCCTCTGCACTGACTGTGGCGGGTCAACAGCATTTTCCTCCTAATGCAACAAAAGAAAAGGAGCATTCAATGTTGTCATACAACCAGGTAATTGATCATATAAGCCTAAACAATTGTCAAAGAAACATTCAATGTTTGTCATACAATCAGGTAACTGACAATTATACCTCCTCCGAAAGAAATTGTGGAGCGATTCCATTGATGCGGCTGATTACGTGGTCAACGTTTGTGGTCACCTTATTTTTGAAGTCAACAGGATTCATGCTGCTCCCTCCAGCAACAGGAGCCAGTGGCATTACAAGCGGTCTTCTCCACGACCAAGACAACAGCTCATCACGGAAAAACATAGCTAATTGGTGCCATAAATGCTCGGTTTGCTGCAATAACCAAAATTTGACCCATCAAACTCGGTATTGAAACACAAATTAATACTTGATGCTTCAAGTGTAAACTTACTTTGGGTGAAACCACTGCCTGTGCTGCTGCACACATTGCAGAAACTATAAGACCTTCAACTCCGAAGTGAGAGAAGAAAGCCTGCATATTCCTTGTTAGACGAAAAGGAACTGGTTCATTGAACTCAATCATCCCATTAGCATCATAAGCGGGGTGGAAATCTGTTTGGAAAACTTTTCCAGTGTTCTTAGCAAATAATATCTTGTTTGGTGACCTTCCCCCTATTTGCAGCATAAAGGACATGAAGCTTGAAAGTGCCAACTGGATTGCAAATTGTTTCTTGAAAGCCCACATATGGTTTCCACTCAGTAAAGTCTTGTACATGTATTGAGAAAAGATATTATCAGTCACATGACCTTTTGTTATATCATTGTAAGCTTGGAGGCGGAGGTCTACAACAGCTTCGGGAGAAATTTGACCAGATATAGCTTGGTTCAATTGCTCCTTGAAGTAAGTAATAGGCAAATCTGCTTCTCGATCATTCCTTGCACAATAGTTTTCGTAAACCTCAAGGAAGGTGCTATACATCAAATCATCCTCCACCATTCGAACCTAGCCATGCAGCAAAAATTATTATTATTATTTATACTGTGCCTCAAATTGGCTCTTCTCTTATCTGCGGGCTGGTCAGCAAATGATAATGTGCAAATGAAGGAACGGAAATACCAAGGAATAATGTTTTAGAGCCAATAGATTGAAATGCCAGTATCAACAGTACCATTGAAACATTATCTCCAGTTATTTGCCTCGCTAATCCATGCCATAATGAACTCAGGGTGTTACACTTTACATAGCAGATTTTATTACCTGGGACCACACAGGAATGATGATCGGCGTGTGAATGGACACATGGCGACGCCTAGATTCTTTGTGTTTATCAAACATCTGGTTCATTACACGGAATAGCTGCAGCATGCGCTCGTCACTTCTAGCATTTGGTGTTAAAGATGTCTGAACAATAAAATGACGCTGAGAACCATCAGAACCAATAAGAGTCAGGCGTCGGAAACTGCTTCCATGCCTTCGAACAATTGGAATATCAGCTCCAACTCTGTCCAGCTTTACTGTATGATCTGGTGCAATTTCCTAGAAACAGTAAAAAGTCACTTAGCACTGGAGTATCCACAGAAGCTCAAGAGATATATAGTAACGTCAGACGGCAGACCTGATCTGTAAAATACTGCCCTGGAACCTCTACATCAACAACATGAAAATCACGCAACACCCTGCTTTCTTCTTCTAGTTTCAAAACAGCTGGAAACCTGTCTTCCACATTGCTTTGCAGAACATTTTTCCAATGTTTCAAGCGCTCAGTCAGTTCAGAGAGGGTGGCTGGGAAGGTAGCTGTACTTTCAGGATCAAGATCACGCTCAAAATCCTGTTTGTATTCTTTCACAAAGTCAACATGCTTATTCACAGCATCAGCAGAAAAGCAAGCCCTGCAAACACCAGAGAGTTCTTTCTTCAGAGATTGGGGAACCTCTGCCGTAGTGGCAGTTGGGTACTTGTAACAGCGGTGGAGCAGTGCATTAACCACTGCAAGAAGTCTTTCTTCTGGCAAAGTAACAAACCGAGAACCAATTTCTGTGAGCAGAATCTGCAAAATCAGGAATCCTGTTATACAACACCATTGTTGGCATAGTAAAAGAGAAAAATAAACCAGACTGATCAAGATGCTTAAAGCCATAATTAAAATTCATGAAAAAGGATTTACACAGCTGTAAAGTTTCAAGAGTAGAATATAAAGCAATATGAAGCTCTTTCTTCAGGATTAAGTATAGCCTTTTAGATGTTAAATTGCAACCCTGAATTAATGGTACAACTTCCTCTATAACATATTAGAGAAATTAAATTATTAAAAAAGAAAATATCACATGACAAGCATAGCATGGAATCACCACCTCAAGTTCACTAGCCAAATTAGTGTGCTTGCTTCTAAGTGCCTCCATTATTTCCTTTGCCGCATCAAAAGCACTGGCAGCAGAAGCCACAAGTCCCAGTGCACCATTACGCCTTGCAGCACTCTGGCCTTCATTGATTGTTGAAGAATTGTGTTGCACAGTTTGATCATTGGCAGGATGCACATTGCCTTCAACCGCGGTTGATCTTTCAGGTTCTTGATTGTGAGAACTTCCTCCATCATGAGATCCAATACCACCTCCAGATTCAGCACCTTGGCCTTGGTTGTCCGTGACTAGGCTACTTGCGCCATGACTCTGTACTCTTGCATTTCCATCAGCCAAACCAAGAGAACTGACGCTCGAACCTGTTGTATTTTGTTGCATTCTTTGCTGAGCCATTGCTAGTCTACCTAGTTCAGATTTATTTGCAACATCACGACGCTCAAGCAAGTATGTTCGTAGCCAGTAATAAAGAGCCTAGGAATTAAAATGAGAAAACATCAAGAAATAAAAAGAGAACAGATCACATAATTAGTGTCTTTGAGATTTAAATAAGATGCAATTTTTAACTATGCACTAAAGCTGGCATAAGATTTACCTGTGGATAGACAGTGGCAATCTTCAGCAGGACAAGTTTGCAATGAGGTGCCTCCGTCCTCTGCAATGAAAGTAATAGCTGCGGAATCCAAGCAAGCCAAACCCAGTGGGGAATCTGTTCCAAGTATTTATCAAATGCTCTACCCACAGGTTCACTAGGGGTATCAAAGCTGAGAAGATACAGAACTCGAGCAAGATGGCTTCTAGAATTTGAAACCCCAAATTTGATACCTTGAAGAAAACAGCTAACAGCATATTCCAACCAAATCTCATCATGTGTTTCTTTATAAGCCTGGAAATACAGATGGTCACAACAAAGTTCAGATATCTGGGGTCAATGAAATTAAAGTAAATTAAAACGGGGGGTCCATGAAATTAAAGTAAATTAAAACGGTATACCATATCGCAATAATTTCCCCAGCTTATCCATCCTTTAGGTGAATTTTTGAATAGAGTGACGGCATTGGAATATGCAACATTAGCTCCATCAGAGTCATTAAGTTTCAAGAGAAAATCCCCCTTGAGACGAAATATTTCTGCTTTATGTTTTGCAGGAAAATACTCCAGATTAGTGCTGTTTATCAAATTGAGGCCACTGGTAAGTTCTCCCTTCATCTCCAGATAAGCCTTTGCCTGCTCCCTTATCTTAACAAAAGCTTCCTATAAACATATAACAAAAGAACCAGTCAGATACTCCATCTACACCCTATGAGTGGAAAAAACCAAATACCGATAGAAGCTTGCTCCCTTAATCTATCTCTTTGGTCTTTGGTGCAATTTTTCTTGTTTTAAGTTCTCTTTCCCCAGGAGGTGGAGAGCCGGGGTGAAAAGAGAAAATGTGGGAAGGACTTGCTAATTGGCTAAAAGGAACTTATCAGAATGCCTAAAATAAGCCTACTTAGTTTTTATTTCCATACACAAACAAGTAAATGCTGAATAATAGTAACTACCCAAGTCCAAACATTACAGAAAGAATAAAATGCACTGTAATTGCCAGGGAAATGAGAACGGATGAACATTTCCTTACTTTCAGACACAAGAACCTTAAAATGCAGTTACCTGAACTTCCATGGTTGAATGGCCATACATCTTCTCAAGAATTGTGACACAGACATCATAAAGGCTTTGTTTCCGAGCAATATGAGCAAGCTTATTTACATTCCATGCTTTGTCACGATAACCAAGGTGATGAAGTTGGGGATTAGTTGTGCCAAAATCTTTGAATGCATCGATAACAGCATTATACATTTCATTTCTCCATTGGAGCAGATCGTACCAAACAGACATAATATCCCATTCATTTGGAGTTCTCAGTCTCCAAGTCTCTAGTATGTCTTTTAGATCTGCATAAAGGTTTCCATGCACATTAGCAGCAGAACTAGAAGTAAAACTTTTTCCACTGGTAATGTCCACAAGGATCCGGGCAGACTCTTGCACTTCAACAAGCTGCTGGAACTGCTGCAATAGAGGAATCCTTGCATGAACAGACATTTCAGGCAACTGCCACCATTGTTCTAAAGCAAGATCAACTCCTTTTCCTACCATGCTTTCAGCATCTACAACACTATTTGTATTCCTTTCATGAAGGGCAAAATAAGCTTGAATGAGCCGAAGTTTTGGTGTTTCTTCCACCTGAGCCTTGGGAATAACGTGATCCTTCATATATGCCCATTCCGGTAATTTCCAAAGGCTGTCAAGAAGAATTTCATAATTCTCAATGTTTTTACCAAAATCAGTTAGTGCATCCCACTGACTAAGCTGGTTAGCACAGTAAAGCCATTGTTCTTCCCATAGACACATCTCTGCCTTGGGTACTGTGTTGTTATAGGTTCCTTGAGTTGCCTTAAGCATGGCTTGGTAAAAGAGGCTCTGAGCACGCTGCCAGTAACCATGTTGAACCAGTGAAAGTCCAGCTCTTGTTTCTGCAGTGATTGACCTTTTCTTCCACAGCCCACATCTCATATCTTCTTCGTTTAGCAAACGGTAAAGCTCAGCTAGAGACTCAGAGCACTTTGTATCATTTATGAACAGCATGACATGACTTTCTAACAAGGCCAGTGCAATATGCCAAGCATTATAAGTTTTTCCAATATATTTAATAAGCTCACTTGGGATTCGAGGTTGAGGATGACTCAACTGAAGGCCTTCTAGAAGTGCTTGCACAACATTTGGTCTGCTAGCTTGCTGCTTCTTATGATAATCTTTTGACAACAGCGTAATCAGAGGTTTGGCTAGGGCTATCTGATCTTCTTTTCGTAAAGTCACCCACACAATTGGAAACACCAGCACCCACAAATGGTATGCAACATTAGCATCTGTGTGTGCCAACTCTCGCAACGGAATGACAAGATCAGACACCTGAAAGTAAGAGGAAAGTGTGATTGTCAAATACACTCGCACTCAGTCTCTCATGCATATAATGCAACATAACATATTTCATTCAACACTCTACTCCTTTAAGGCAAAGGGACACTCATTCAAAGATAGCATAGTTAAGAAATAAAGGAAAATAACCCCCAGAATGGAAATTTCAGCAAGTCCTTAAGCAGACAAGTAGGAAATTAACAAGTAACCAGTAATCAAACTACAAGCACCATTAATGGTTACTACATGAAAAACCATCGAAGTTGCAGAGTTCATTTGAACACCCAAAAAAAAAAACATAACCTGGAGTTTGTTCATCTCATTGAGAAACTGAGCATGCTTAAGAACAAGACTATCAAGTGTCAGTGGAGCTTCCTCAGGACCCTCTGAAATATCAGTAACCATTGGTTGCACACCAGAAGTATCAGACAGGGAAGATGAAGCCACAAGTGGGAGGACCCTAGCAGAGTTTGGAGCAAGGGTGATAGGTTTATCCTCAACTAAGATTGCAAGAAGAAGATCTAGACCTTGTTTTAACCAGAAAACATCACTTAAAGCTTCCCAGTCCTGAACTTGGATAATATACTGCAGCCTTGTAAACAACGTTTTACCAAGTGATTCATGATAAAGCAAAAAAAATTTCATCCTCATTTCAGGATCCCTTGCCCGTAAACCAAGCATGAATTGTCTTTCCACCTTCTGAAACACCTCTTTCCTGAGAGGTAGCGGATATCTAACAGTAAATTCAAATACATCATTAATATAATAAAAACAAGAACAACAATCAATTCAAAGCACCACGTACTTATTTGAATTGGCACAAACGCCATGAAGAAGCTGAAGGTATTTCCTGTCCCACTCTTCAAGGGCATCAGGGGGGAAGGTCTGCTTATCAACTTGTGAAAGCTTTTGAAGAAATGACACAATTTCCTTAGGATTAAGAAAAGCATTTGATATGCCTACTCCTGTTTTGCTGAAATCCTCTTCAATCCACCCTTTTATCACATCTAGTATGCAGAGAAGCACACTTGGATCAGTGCCTTTTTCAGACAGCAAGGCATTCAAGATTTGAGTCACAGATCGTTTGCATTCAGGAACAATCATTACTTTCTCACTAATAAGCATCAGGACGGATTTTAGATTAGAAATGACTGCTCCAAACTCAGCACCTTGACGAGAAGAAGAGACAGCCGTGTCTGAATCAGTTCGTTGACCCTGACAAGTAAGACGTTTAACATAAGTAAATGGAAATAATAACAAATAGTAACTTTTACACATGTTCCAACAAAGAGAGAAGCTATTAATAAGGCTCCATGTAACATGAAATGAAAGGCAGTTGGCAGGCGATTCTCAAAACAACTTAGAAAACATAGCTTAGGTTGAACATTGAAATTGATAAATTAATCATGTAAAAGACAAAAAAGAAAGTTACACTGTCAATACCCATTAAGATAAAAAAAAATTTGTCGTCTCAACAACAAATGTAAGTTAATGAAATAAAAACAAGTAATATGTTTTACATGAGTGCTAACCAAGGGGATAAGATATTAACAACACTCTTTACTATGAAATGCAAGTTACTAAGAATGAAGTCCTTGAAACAATCTGAGAAACAGAATTGAAACTGAATATTGTCCATAATTGAGGCATGGAAGAATAAGAACTTTAGATTGTCAATATCCACGACAATGAAAAGTTCAACCATTTCAAATGGTCCATAATTGAGGCATGGAAGAATAAGAACTTTTGATTGCCAATATCCACTTAAATGAAAAGTTCAACCAATTCAATATAAAGTGAAGAAATGTACAAAAAGCACTTGAATTACAAAGTTTTAGGGAAAGATGAATTAACTTAAGTAGCACATATCAAAAGCTATCAATTAAACAAAGGAATTAACCATAGAGGAACTTAATTACAAATTTGAAATTAAGGGGAGATTAAGAATTAAAGAATCTCATCAATTGAAAACTACAAAAAGAACCATAGATATTACAACATCCGAAAGTTTCATGCTACTTCCCAAGGATCTCTCCTACCAGTAATTTTAGTGTCTCGTCATAGAAACTCTGCTCAAACGATAACATGTGCTAAAGAACCACTCAACCCAAATGCTTAAACCAATAGCTAAAGCTCAGCAATTGGAACATATATTATTCTTGAGACCTTTCACTCATAAAAGCCTACAATAGCATGTCAACGATAGCTTAAGATGATGGGAAAGGTCAAACAAATAAATTGCATATTATTCTTGAGAACTGAATCAGCATAATTAAAGCTCAGCAACATTGGAGGTTATGTTAAGTAATTATTGTGATGGCATACTTGTTTCAGATGAGAACCTACTGATGATCCCATATCACGAGCCAAACGTTGAAGGATGTGGACCAAGATACGTGGTTCAACATACTTCTCCACCTCCGTTAAAGTTTTAATGACAAGCAGCACAAAGCTAGTTGAATTAGAAGAAGTATCCTCATTAGATGCCTGTGGAGCTGTAACAGTAGCAATGTGTTTCTGAATAAGCTCATCAACTTTATGATACAATTGCTTCACATCTGATGGTGTAACAGCCGCTTCAGGTGGAAATGCAATAAAGACCATCTTCAACAGAGAGCACAGTGACTTCCCAGCATCTAGCATTTTGTGTTTGAAACAGGGTTCTAGAATCTGATAACAAAAGAACAGTATCATACCAAAAACAGTCATTAGAAACCCTCAGAAACAAAAGAAAGGAAATCCTTCTATGTGGGACATACCTGAGATATCTGGTTGATGTTGTTTCTAATAAATAAATGAGGTTGTTTCTCCAAAACTTTGTTCATCACATCCAAACCCTGGGCAAGGGCAGTGGAAGGATCCTTTGATTGTGATGGGCTGCTGAGCAGTTTCTCCAAATAATTAAATTTGACATTAGCATTTGGCCACACCTCCAAAGCTTGTGAAAGTAGCTCCAGAGCTTGTTTGTACATAACACTTGCTTCCTTTTCCTTGGGCTCTATGACCAATGCAACCTATGTCACCACCAAATAAAATTCAAAGTCATGCCTCTATGATAAACAGCAATTTGAACAAACCATGTGATAAACCTAAGTCATCTATGCCATAAACACAATAATCATTTTTTATTTACAAAAATAAATCCTAAAAAGAGATGCGCTATGGAACAAGTCATCATATGCACAAAAATGGACACTTTGCATTGCCAACAAAGCTGCTGCACACGATAACTATATCCATCTTTCAAACAACCAAAAACAGAATTGATAGATCCGAAGGCATGATTTCAAGATTACAAAAATCATTAACTTCTTGTAGTACACTTGACTGTTGATAGTCCTTGTGACAAGCTTTCATCACGACATTGCCAAAGTATTTTTATCAGGTAGGAGATACGAAATGAGTACAGTTTCGACCAAATGCTAAAAGAAAGTTTAGAGAGTATAAAACTAGGACCAAAGCTTTTAAAGGAAACTTGAATAGGAACAGGATAAGTGTTTTAGATCTCTTTGCTATTTTTAGTGACAATGATCTAGTATAATGTGAAGCCATATAAGGTCACGAAGCTCAATGACAATTGGCTGCATATTTAACAAAACTAAAAAGAAGATTAATAAACAAAAAATGGGTAAAGGTTCCAGAGAAATTGAGCTAGAACATAGATGTATTGTCTTCAACCATCTTTGCAAATGGCCTAGGCTCATGAACAGCTATATTAGGGCAAAGCACTTCAAGAGCTCAAACTAGAACCATTAATAACTGACAATTACAACTACAGCCATTAACAAACTGATAAGCTTGCACTTCCTTTTGACTCTGATATATGAAGTCAAAACTTGGAAATATTTTTTAATTAGCAAAGAAGCCTCACTCTGATAAGGAAATTGATTATCATTTCTTCCATTGCAGCATTGGGCTTGAACTCTTCATCAGGTTGGCCACCGGATCCAGGGGTTTCTACGTTCGGGATTGATGACGCACCACCAGGTGACATTACACAGAGGGCTTGAAGACCAGGTTCAACCTTAACCCTTTTATTTGGATCTGGAAAATTAGAACCATCAACCGTACGCTTCAAATCAGTACCAGCAGACCCAGTGTTGAATCCCTCATTAGTCTGACTGGGGACATCACCATCAGTCACAACTTTCATTTCATTTTGTCTTTGCCTTTCCCAACCAACCACCAGTCCAGCAAGTTCAATTGCAAGACGCCTGTTTTCTGCCGTTGTATTGTATGGCAATCCTAGTCGACTCAGAGAATTGACCATCTGAGGTACAAATTGGGCTCTGCAGCTATAAAAGAGATCTGAATGCCTCACAATGAGCTGGAAAATGTGAATCAAATTAGGAATCGAGTGACCTTCCTCAACCAAAATCTTTTTTGTGTATCTTATCCAAATTGGCATGCGAGAATCTCCAGGAGGTAATCTTCGCGGCAAAGCAGGCATCAATATATCAAGGGCCTGTTTTACTAGAAGTTTATTTTCTGGCTGGCAAGTTCTGAGAAGTGCAACAAAAACCTGCATTTGGAGAACTATTTCATGACCTTTCCACGTTTTATGAAGTGGAATCCTCAAGAGACAGATTTTTCACAGTAATGCTTTCATGCAAGTCACAGAGTTCAACAAGCATTAGATGTTTCACTATCTAGCTTGTGATGCTGCATATATATGCATTTGTAGAAACAATCCACAGACGATCAAAAATCAGAAAGAAAAATCTCTAATCATTAAATGTGTGGCATTACTCTTTAGATAAATTGCAATGGGACCAAAAATTGTATCTTTGGCAAATCCTTGGGTTTGTCCAATCCCAAATTAGGGTTGGCAATGTGCCCAAAATTTTTTCAGCCCATGGGCCAAAATGTCGTAGTTTTAGTCAATTAGTTCTTCAACTATTAAACAATACAACGTACAAGCCCAAGCCCAGCCCAATCAACTTAGCCTTCGTCCGTTAACTTTGTGCAGGGGGCCAATTCTTCCATTCCTAGTCCCTATATGTTAATGTTTAAGTTTTTGCACTTTGAGGAACAAAAAGACGTGGATACTTAATATATACTCATTCAAGATCAAAGGCATCCTAAAGTCCAAGCACATCACCACCATTTAAAGTTCATTAAAAATATAAATCTTCAGCACTTGTGATGAAGAAAACTTTACAGGGTATTGCTTTTGGCGATTCTATCAAATTTGATTTGGCAATGGATCAAATCTTGCAGCAAACAAATAGGAGCACTCTGATAAACAATGAAAACTAAATCGAATATGAAATCTGTAGTGCTAACAGTGACTGAATAAATTGTGAAGGTACCTGAAGTATAATCTTTTCAGGGGCCTGATAGGCCTCTAAAAAGTGGCAGACATTCACAAATGCCCACTGCTTACTAGCACTATCCTCCCGTTTCAGATGATTCCACCCAAACTTAATGAGCTCTTTCCTATGATGAACTAGGTCAGTTTGCAGATGTTTAAGAAGCAAAGTGGCAAGCTGTAAAAGTTCTATCCTCAAAGGCTCATCATATTCAGCCGAGACCTAGTAACAGAGTGCAGAATGTTTGAATTAGAAAACAGAACTGCATCAAAGTAAAAAAAAAATGTCTATGAATAAAACAAAAATAGTGAAAAATTTCTAACAAAAAAATCACAGGAAATACAGGATCACCTCTTCTGGTGGATCAAGAAGTTTGTCAACAATTGTTTTTATGATGCCAGGATCAACAACCTCCCAACTCTGGCCATTCTGAAATGCATGAGCAAGCATAGGAAGGATAAGCATTTGCATCACAATCACCAAATGCTCATGGCCAAGTTGTTTTGATTGGAAAAGTTTCAAGAAGTGCATAAGAAGTACTCTCTTCATATTGGGTGGATAACCTTCTGCAACCTACAATAGAAGGATCATCATTGCTGAACTCAGAAATGGATATCCAGATTATGGAGATTTAGTAGGGAAGGGAGAAAATTCAACCCATTGCAAGGGAAAACAAATCCAAGAACTTAATTACCTCAATGATATAGAATTCTTTGAGAAATGTATAATCAATTCGAGAATGAAACAAAAAAATAGAGAGGATATCAAATAGAACATTGACTTCGGTCTTGTCATGGCGCAAGTAATTAAGGAAACATTTCACCAGCCATTTGCTTTCTTTAACCTGTATTACAGAAAAGAATGCCAAAAGGCATATGTGAGTTGACACGTGTGCAGATATTATTGTACAGAAAATTCAGAGCTAATGATACATCATGATAAGTTTGCAACAAGAACTAATAATCACTCTTAGGAGCAGACAAAACAAACTATCACACCAATAGGTACCTAGAAATCACTTCTAGAGTTCTAGCAATCTCTCCTAAGTCTAAGAATCACTCCTAGAAAGAAAGCTTCTCACTTCCTAGAGCTGGAATTCAGAAATTCGAAAAATTCTTGCATCATAAAATGGAATCATCCAGCATATAGGTAGAGACTTCAGCACAAAATCTATTAAGGCCAGGAACCAAACTGTACTTCCAGCCTAATAGAAAAGCTTGAAATAAAGCCAAATATATTCTCAACTCCAGATAAGGAAAAAAATGATTATCAAAATAACAAGGAATTAACCTAGTAAAACTTCTAATACAGAAAACTGTCCAGTACAATGAGATAACCCCAAGTTAATTTCCATTCTCCATCACAGTCACATAAAGTTATCTTGTCAAGCAAACAATTTACGGAAGTATTATAAAATTTTAACAAAGCAATTCTCTATTCATGTTTCCTTAGGTCCAAAGTATTGTTTTCCGCAAAGTGACAAGCTCACTGCCAAAGGGAATTAGTCATATAACAGTCAACTGGAAAATTTTGGAGCCAAATTCAAGTGCTGGATGGGAGTAAAGAAGTTAGCAGCATTAGAAGAATATGGACTCGGGAGAAGTAGTTTTGAAAACCAAAAGGACACAACACAGCTAAAAGAGTGGAGGCATCCAAAGCAATTACAAAAGTATACCACAGGGTAAACAAGCTACATTCCATACGTACTTGCTGCTCCTATAATAAGAAGCATAGCTTTATTACCATTTAGTAATTAATCCAAACCAGTGTTAAGAAATATTGACACCAATAGGCGAAAATTTCCAAAGACAACAAAAGCATTTTAGCTTATCCAATGATTAAGCTTACTTGCACTAAGTTCAGCTCCTGTTCATTTTGTAAACGAGATATTCTTGCTGGTGACTTCCACACAATCACTAGCGTATCAAACACAACACGGTTACTCTGTAACCAGCATGGTATCAATTTGACCAATGTCTTAACAAGTGCAAGCCCTTGGAAATAAGCATCCGAACTTGCAGATGGAGGGTTTGATGATAAATTAGAACCGTCAGTTGAAGAGGCATTGGGGCCATCGTCTGCCAATAAAGAAGTTGATGGAGCTGTTGATGCCTGGGTCATTCCCACATCAGATTTAGGGAGAAACTCAGGAAAAGCACTTGCAAGTATCTTCTGTGGTGATTTTGCCAGTTCATCTCTCAAAGGCTGGCCAGCATCTGACCGTATTATGTGCATGAATCTGGATAAAACAACAATTGGGAAAACAGAAAAAGAGTTTTACTAATTAGAGTTGCAAGTTCAAATAAACAACTGATTGCAACACCACAGTCTCACCTCCTGAAGTATTTTGGATCACTTAAACGGACAAGAAAATAATCTACAGCAAGTGTGGCATATCGATTCAAAAATTTTGTGAGAGGAAGACGATATGGACTGTTGATCTCACTATACACTTGTCCAGGGGGAAGAGCTCCCTCCAAATCAATAGTTAGTGTTACAAGTTCATCAAGAAACTTTGATGCAGCATGAGGAAGCAGATGAAAAAGCTCAATAATAGCTGCAGGGAACAAAAAAGTATTTCAGGTTAACACTTGCAGCTGTACAATCACAGGTTTTGAACACAAGCATATTTCCCTACATGGGCACTCAAGCACTAAGTTAACTAAACCCATAAGTTAACTCTTACTACAAGACAGAAATTAGATAACTTACCAGCTGCAATTTTAGGTTCTTCACCAGCCTTGCATGACTTCAAACTCTGTCCAAGCTTTTCAGGTTCTAGCCATTTCTTGAGATGCTCCAACAGCTTGCCACCCAAGGTGACGTTGAACCAATTGGACAAAAGTTCAAGCAGCCGGGCGAGACCTTGCAGAAGAGGCATGCTAAGATTCTTGGTATGAGCCAAATTGACCAAAATAGGCCTGAGGCTACTCTGCAGAAGTTCTTTGGGCAGCCTCTGCTGATTAATAACCTAAACAAAAACCAACATAGGTGTAGGTGAATACTGCAAATTCTGATGTGCTCTCAGTAAGATAAAACATTAAAGCAGGCATAACAACAGCTAAGCTCCTCTGTGTCAATTAATAACCAAAAAGAACTTAACAAACAAGTAAATAGAGTAAACACAATAGTCCATTATCATGTAACTTCTTCTTAGATATTTCTTGCAGAGCAGCTACTAAATAGTAACATAACAGACCAATAAGAACATGTCACCATACGACTAAGGTAATATGAAATGCCATTACTCCTATCCAAGCGGCCACAGCAACCATTGTGTGGACATCAGAATTGATATCATCCCAAAAAGAAGAAGCAAATATAGGTATAACCCGTTATTTTATACCATAAAAGCTTTATAAATACCTGACGCAAGCCCTCCTTAGCAACAGCAACAATTTCAGGTGTTCGACGCGTCAAAGACTTGAAGAACATTGAAATGATCTTAGCTCGCAATTCATTATGATTTGGTGTTTTGAAATCAGTCCATGCCATAGTAGTACACAGTAACTCAATGCAAGCTGTTCTAAGTTTATTCAATGAAGTGGCCACTTTGGGAGTCATAAGTTTCACAACCCATGCATCTTCATCAGCCTCGGCTATTTGCAAAGCTTCTTGCAAAAAGTTTATCAGCTCTTGAGTCAACTTGAGAAGAGGGGGTCTCAAGGCAAGGCAAAAATTCAAAGCAGTGACTGTCCCGACCTATAAGCCAAAAACTATAGTAAGTATAGAACTTAACTGGTAATTAGCAACAAGGCAAGCCTACCTGTTGATCAACAGTCTTTGTCCGAAGTGGCCGCATGATAAGTGGCTGAAGCAAAGGCTGGTACAGAGGCTCAAGCAACTCTGACACCTCACTACCAGTTCTACTTGCCAGAAGTTGCAAACATGACTGGACATTCTTTCTCACTATAAGAGAAGCATTGGGATTAAACAACTCAGAGGCAAGAAATTCTACTACACCTTGAAAACTTTGTCTTCGTGGTTCACTATTTGCTTCATCAACATTATTGACCACTCGAAGAACCTGATTAAGCACTTGACCAGTCTCTTCCTGCTCTTTGCTTGCATAAAGAGGAAGCCTTTTGAGAACATAAACCAAACCCCGCACAACTCTCACCTGAAAAAGACAGAGAGTCTCAACTGTGATCTTTCCCACTAAAGCACCAAGCCCCATCACACCTCCCATTTGTGATTGCCATGTACTTCCATAGCAGCAGTGCAAAAGACGGGGTAAAAGCTGTTCAAAAACTGGGATCCGAACACTTGGAGGTGGTGAATAAACAGGATTCATTGATGGACTAGAAACAATCATGGGTGTACCTGGACCACCTCTAGACATCATCACATCAGCATGTTTGGAGCGAGCAAGAAACAGAAGCGTTTCAGCAAAGACATTTAAAGCATTAAGTGCAGCTTTAGCATGAACTCTATTCTCATCTGCTAGCACTTCAACCAAAGCATCTAAAAAAATGAGGGGATCCAACTCTTTCAAATTACAACATGTGCTATTCTTTGATCTTGAAGTAGAACTAGAACTTGATGCAAGTAAAGGACCACCAGGAGCAGCAGCTGGAATAGAAGGGTTAGTTGACGTGCAATCAATGTGAAAGATCATTGCAAAATGGCGACAAACATTGACAACAAAATCATCTTTGGGGTCATGCAGATCCAGTTCTGCGCTGGCAGCAATTATAGTCATTAACAGAATTTTGAACACCGACTTCTCAGCCATGAGTTGAGTTTTAGTCTTCACACCTAAGTCAGCCTGAAATATTGAATCACTCAACCCTTAGGCAAGTATTGATATAATATAACGATACAAGCTATGAGATTAACAGAAGATGGATTAGAAAGTACTGATGGATGCAAATCCACAGGAATCTTAAAGAATGGTATATAACTGACCTTCACATCTGAAGTCTCAGACCTCCGAAAAGAGGAATCAACAGTGGAAACCAACAAGGATGACAGCTGCTTTGTCGTATATCCTTCATCGGAAATATTTCCCGGCAAATTAAGCTGAGACGATAAGCAAACACGGAGGAACTTGAGCGCCTGTTTCCTGTAGAAGGACTCAATGCCACTTTGTTTGTTCATTACAGCTGCCACAGCAAGATTTATGCATCGGTCCAGAGGAACCAAAAAGGGTGTTGAAGGCTCAAAGGTAAGAATCAAGCGAAGCCCATGCTCAGGATTCTCCTTGCACTCGAGAGCAAGTGGCTCTTTAAGAAAGCGTCTATTACGACCACCTAACTTGCCAAGTAGTTGCAATGCTTTCCCCCCCCAGGGGTAAGGCGCAGGCCGTAAGTGAGACCAAAGGGCCAAAATCACCTCTGACATGACATTAGCCATATTAGGTTCTAGGAAGTCAGGATTTAAGCTGTCTACCCAAAATTCCAGTGTTCTTAAACCCAAGCTCACTAGTTCATCACTTCCTTTCAGACACAAAACAAGAGGTCGCATAAGTCGGGGAAGGTAAGGCAGTAATGAACTTAAGCGTGCAGGCAATGTTAAGCATAGCTCGAGTAAAAGATCCCTCATATCTTCCCCAGTTGGGCCTTCAAGCATTGTCAACAACATATTTAGGCAAGGTTGCAACATTGGAACCAGGTCACGAAGAAGAAGTTCAATTTTACAGCCTGCAAGAGCTCTAGACATTGTACGTAGAAGTTGCATATAACCAAGAGGCTTCTCAACTTCGGTGGCACTTTTCATGCAAACTTCCATTATCACAGGCACATGAGGTTGCAAGATACGTTCAAACTCTGAAGGTGCTTTGGCAACAGCACCAAATATACATCGAAACAGATGTAAAACCAATTTTGCAGCAGGTGAATCTGGCTGCTTCAAGATGTCAAGTTTGCTGCTTACAAGAAAATTAACCAATACATCTGCGAATGGCCGATATACTTTCTGGGATTGCAAAAGTGTGGAAAATATGTGAACCAGTTGAGTGTTATGTATCATGCATTCAAACAGCTCAGGCATACACAGGGAGAACATATCCATCAAATCTCGAGGTTCCATAATAGCCAGAATCTGGGAAAAGAGATGTAGCATCTCTCTTTCTTCATCCTTTTCCTTGAAGAGAGCCAGGCAATGTACCCCACTCTTAAGAACACCGGATGCTTTCCATATCTGGATGTAATCAAAGTCTGTCAGATCTCTATTGGTTTACCATTTTCTATGTGAAAAATACAATAATGATACCTCATCTTCTCTTAACCCTTTGAATGCTTGAAGTGCCGGCAAATTGGATGATGCCGTACCCAAAACTTGCGAGTGTATTCCATGTGTGGAAGAAGAGACCTAGAGCATTTCAAACATCATTTACAATGTAAAGGACAAGCAGGCCTGTAAGACCACGTGAGCTTCAGAAAAAGAAACCTGTGATCGGGGTAAATGAGCATGGGTTATGCTCCATATGATGGTCTTCATTCCTAAATTAGTCAGCAAAGAATTCATAAGACCAAGTAAAACAGATAGTCATGCCTGTCAACTAAAACTAAGTATACAAAGGAAGAGGACAAACGTACCCATAACTAGGGTTTTGATCAGATTCTTGCAATCACTAACTTCCTTAGCATGCTCAACTGGAATTTGCAAATTCAGAACTGCCTGCAACAACTGATGTCAATATTACAAGACTGACGAAAAATACCTAGAAAAAGCATTTACCAAAGTCCATGATTGAGAAGTAAAAATATTACAGTGCTGCAGTTAACAAGTACATATGTTTACAATCACTTCTTAAACACAGGAGCCATTCAGCACTACTGCTAGATCTTAAATAGTGAAACAACATATTGTATCCAACCTCTGAAAATTCAAATTTTAAGAGAAAGAACAATTCAATAGTAAATAAATTGAGTGAAACAGAAAGTAGCACACTAGCACTTAGTAAATAAATTGAGTGAACAGAAAGTCACACTAACTGTTACTGGCCATATGTTTATAATGACAGAATTTTTATGTTTTTCCCGAGTGTTCAAAATTAGGCTCGCATATCATCCAACTAAGTTAAACTGGGATCGAACTGGTTTTCAGAGACAGAAAGTATGTGATATTCTATCGAAAATAAAAACAACCTAATTTTTAAAACAACTATTTTAACCCAGGAACTAGATGAGCTGTACTGGTCCAAATCATCCGATTCCTGGTTATCTTCAACCAGATACAAAGATAAAGATCCCACCAGTTTTACCATCCAAATGAATCAGACCAGTAACTAGTTCCAATTCAGACCAGTTTTCACAACCATGGTTATTCCTTTCCCTCCAAATAAATCCTGATCAATTCCGCCTTCATATAAAGGGATACTCTCCAATGGCAACACAACCAAAAGCAGATCCATGGAGAGACTATACAACCTTCATAAGTTCAGTTACTCTTGACAATAAAAGCAACAAGGACAAGGCTCTGACACAAAAAAAGAAAGACAACAAACCTGTAACAGCAAATAACTAGCAAGAAAAAAACTCAGGTCCAAAATCAAATGGTTATATCCAAGACTATCAATAACCTTTAAGAAAAACCTTTTATCTAATAGTGAAAGAAACTAAAGTATCCATATAATCCACAACCATTTCAATGTCATTATCACCAGCATAAATCAAGTTTGAGAATGTGAATAACACAGTTCATTGGCAGTATATGTCACGTAAACATTATAGATAGTTGTCAAGAAAACCTGCACAGGGAGTTCAAGCTTTGACCTCATGGTTGCACGTTCCTTTCCATCCTCACCCTCCAATAACTAAATTCAAAAGGAGAGAAAAGAAAAGTGTAAATACAGTTATCACCAATATTGTTCCATTGATTATATCTGATGCTTGCAGAAAAGGGACCCTTATACACAAATCTTGCCATAAAACACAAACAACGTATACAACAGGATCAGCCTCAATCCAAAACACTAGGTCTAACTCTCAAAAGCATGCATTACCTGAGGAATTGTCCGCTTGAAAGTACTAAACTTGCCAACAAAAGCATCCAAAATACACCCCTGTAGCAAAACTTGAGTCATTTATGGAGATCAGAGTTGCTAAGTGCAAGAATATGCAGTATAGCATAAACTGAAAATGCCGAACTAAAATCCATACAAGTAGAACTCGAGCCTCATCTCTAGATGGTTGATCTACACCTTTTTCAAAAATTGGTTCTACCTACATCCCAAAAAAAAGATAATATGAATTATGGATCAGTAAAATGTATTATCAAGTTTATATGAAACTACTTGAGGATATGAGGTGGAACCGCACCAGATTCAACATCAACCGAGCACAGGTAGTATGGATGCTGAGTGACAATGAAGCATCATGCATGTTACTTGAAAAGAGGTAAATAATTCGTGATAGCTGAATCACAATAATACCAGTAAATTAGTAGATTCTGCAACGATAAAAAAATGACAGAAGCACAGAAAAAATATAATTGAAGCATGTGTCATGGACAACACTCTTCCTATATTAATTGCAATGAAATCTAAAATCCGAACAAAATTAAAAAAAAATCAAAACCAGATTACGTAAACAATGAAACACAAGTTGTAAAACATGCCTTAAAACTAACACAGAAAAGTATATAGCGCACTATCGAATGAGGAGATGGGACAATTCTCATGAAAAAAACTTCACCTGTGCTAAGGACAAATCATTCCTAACATGATGAACAATCTCTGCCAAAAGACTATAAGCCAGTGGCCTCAAAGTCTCATAGCAAGCTCGACCAGTTCCAACTAGAACCCTGGAATAACAAACTTATCCAAGTCAGGTCAAAAGCAACGATCATGATGATAAAAATAAGCACCAGAATTTTGAATGCTCTCTGAAACGATTCCATCTTAGCAGCCTTCTAACAATTTGTTATATTACAAAGTTAGAAGCATGCACACAAAGAATAAAGCAGCAGCATACACCAATTTATTGCTAATCTAATGGTGACATAAAAGAGACATTTGGGTTGTGTGACCAATCCCAGTCATAAACTTGCCATGATGATGATGATGTAACGAGTTGCAGGAATAATTTCTAATTATTATGTAGGCATGATCAACTTTGAATTAAGATATTCTAAAAGATGAAGAAAAATGCTTAGTAATAACAAGGAAGCAGCAGCTACCTACAGAAGATGAATATCTTACCTTTCTTCTAGAAGTGTGTCAATCAAGGGAAATAATCCCCTCTTAAAATCAGTACCAAGAACATGTTTTAACGCAACAAGCAATTCCTACACCAACATGCTTGCTTATCAATTTTTGCAACTAAACCATCGATGGAACTTACATAAAAACAAAGATAAAAGACAATATATCACTAACCTTCCGAATGGACACGGAGTCAGAACATGTAACGAGCAAATTCACAATGCTTTTACAAATGCTTTCTTCATGAGGCCTAATATATTCCGCAAAACTCTTCAACAAGTATGTTAAGAAGGAAACAGTCTGCAAGAACAAAACTCGAGAATTGTTAAAAATCATAGCAACAAAGACAATGTAAGCCTAGTATGTATAGGGTCTCTAACTGCACTAAATGCCTTGAAACCAACTTAGAGAGCTTAATTTATGATCTCCAAGCAATTAATATTTTAGGAAGTCATATTTGAAGGATTTGGTACTTCAAATTGAAACTATTCAAGTCGAAATTTCATTCTTAGGATTAAGGATCGCAGTTTTTAACATATAAGTGCTCTCTTACTTGTAGCTTCACCAGTAATTTCATAGCAATGCAATCCCAACAACTAAAGTATAACTTCTGTCCAAAATCAGACTTGCAAATAGCTCAGCAATATAATCATTCATGACTTGAAGATAATTTTAGTGCTTGCAAAGAATAAAATTAGGCAGCCACCGAGAGCAACTAACACTCACCTTAACCTGAGCACCTTTCAGTTCAATAAACTGAGTCTTCAAGTGCGGTGGAACCCTGTCAGGACCCGGGACAGATATTGCAGCAACCATTAGAGGTAATAAGTGGGGAATATTAGTTTGAACAAGTCGACTGTACAATTGGAACAGAAACATCACTACAAGAGGACTCTCAGTTACTATCTTAAATGATCGAGTGCTTGGATTGAGCTGTCCATTTCCAACATATCCAGTACTAGTAAGGCCCTGATCTGAAGAAGAAGTCTCCATGGGCTTGATATCCTCCAAGGCTGTTGTTGTATTATCAAAAAAGTGGCTGACTGTCAATCTAAAATTCTGATAGATTTTGCACACAAAGTCCAAGAATGGTTGAACTTCATTTTCTAGTGTTGGCCTAAAATTCCTAAGAAGATCAAATATAATGCGAATACAAATCAGTCCATTTTCCTCATTATCCGTCGTTAGAACTTGCATTGCAACCTTCAAGAGATTCTGAACGAATGGGCGAAGAACTTCACTATGGGGTAGACGATTCAGGATCTCAACTACAATGTTCCGAAGCTTGTGCTCCGGATTATCTACAAACTGAGGTTTTGTAACTTGCAAGAGAATAAGCGAGAACGCCTGGAAATAACATTTTAGGAAATTCAAATACTCTGCAGTATGGGCTATCTCAAGACTATCTCGTACCTCCACTGCCATTTGCAGCCTCGTTTGAATTGCTGTTTCAAGGTTAAAAACACATGAGAATGGCAACATTACGGAGCTTTAGATAACATGCATTCGTTCCATAAAATAGTAAATTAAACAACGCATAGCATACAACTGACCCCTTTAATTGGGAAGATAAAATTATCATCGATTTAAAGCACAAAACTATAGAAGCCAGTCAAAACAGTAACAATTCAGCTAGCCTCACTCTTTTTACATTGAAAATGAAGAAACTACCAAAACTGTACAAGATAATCAATTTTACTTTGAAAAAACAACTTTTGAGCCCAGCTTCATTCAACCAAATAACGTACTTGGTTCGATTCCTAATAAAAGAAAATTACTGCACACCCATTTCACCTTTTCTCCTCTTCTGTTTAAACAAAGCGAAAGAAAAAAATACAAAGAATGTCTAAAAGAGAAAGAGACAGAGAGAGAGCGTACGGAGGTCCGGCTCCACGAGGTGTCTAGAATGCTGCTCAAAATCCTGAACAGGACTCATGCCTACGCACCTAACAGTCACGACTACGGATAGACTACGAAGAAAAATAAAACCCTAAATAGCTCCTCCAAGAAACAAGAGAACTCTTTTGCCAAATTTTCGGGTCCCTACGGTTTCACAGCAACGGGATTCTCTACGCCGAGCTCCGGCAACGAAAAAGGCCGCGGCTTGTCGAGGAGGAACTTCCTGATTCCGTACAGTAGTTGTGGAGCTGAGAAAAGAGTGAGTTTGGGGAGGGAGGCCTTGCGTGGTTTGTGAGGTGTAACTCTCTGGCTCTTGTCGCGCCGAGGCTACGCTTATTTGTTACCAGCAGAGTGATGTTGCGCAATTGCGCAACAATAATGCCCTGGTAATTTAATTTAATTGGTTATAAATTTAATGTATAAATTAATAAGAAAAATTAAAAAAGTGTAATTAAACCATAAGAAAATTTTAAAATTTGTAATTAACTTATAAATATAATTAAATTTAAATTAACCAATTCATTATATAGAAAATGTATTTAATGAAATAAATTATATGTTATTTTAATGACAAACTATATGCACTCATTATATTAAAAATGAATCCATTTCCTTTTATTTTCATTAATTAGTCAATTAATTATATTATAATTAATCTATTAAATTAAACCTATTTGAGTCGAAAATATAAATCATTAATCAATCTATTAATTATATTAAACTTTACC
>JAOTAZ010000218.1:21211388-21229784 GCA_025629785.1 Erythroxylum oxycarpum
TATTATGGTGTCTTATTCTGTCTCATGAATCTCAGCCATTTATTTATGCAGGACCTATGCGAGACCCGCATAAATAAATAGCTGAAATTTATGAGATGGAATAAGACACCATAATATTAGACAGAGGATCTGAACTCGAGAGGAAAGTCTTAATTCAAAAGATTAGTCAATTAGCTGTGAAAACATTGTTATGCTTTTCGAGTATATGTATGCTATTAAATAACTTAAGAAAAAGAAAAGCACATTCAATTATGCTTTTGTTTATATATAGCACATACCATTATCCAGCTTATTCAATCCATTTGAGTTAATCGTTCTAAACAGTGTGATCTCTTTTCACAAACGCACGCACATCTCTTTCAATGATGACCACAAACCCTAGCACAAGTACATCCGTGTAGGTCACTGGCATCGTGTCCAAAGGTCCTTCCTGAATCATCTTCTTTAAGGAAAATCAAATCCACATAGATCCTCCTAAATCATCTGCGTGACATAGCCACTGATCTTCCTCTTCATTGTGGATTGTTTTGGAAGTATCCATCTTTTCCATCCTACAAACTCAGCCTACTCCACACGGTTCTTGTTCTTGTGGACATTGTTTTAACGTTGGACAGACAATTATGTGTGTGAAACATGGTAGCTTAAATAACTTAAGAATCAGTAAAAGACATACCATGTCAATAACATTAATGTGGGTCTTTCTTTCACCAGATGAAACTTTAGAATATTGGTATTCTATTAACTAAGATATTCAAACCAAATGAGTTCTTCGCATTACACGTGTCAAATTGTGAATAACTTTGGATATATGAACAAGTGGCATACATGAAACTTGCTACTAGGTAGCTAATTAACTTGGCTGCATAGATTTAGCTCCCTAATTACAACTATGACGATACAATAGGTGTTTAGAATATGTCAATTAAGATGGTTGAAAGACTTAATTGAATAAGGGGGAAATAACGTCTCAGAGAGATTCTGGTGGTTGGCCGGTGAAGGAGTTGAGGCTTAGTTCAAGTGAAGCATAAGACCCGCCGTAGCCTTCATCGGGGCTGCCGTAACGGTTCTTGTGGTAGCAGCTGTTGTGTGCAACGTTATGCTCGGTGCTGCAGAAACCGTTGATGTCCTCACGGTGCATGGGGAAGAGAGGAAGTGTCTCAATATCTGCTGCTGCTTCTCCATCTTCAAGCTCCTGTTGATCATTATCGTCTAGCGTTTCTCCGCCTGACATTCGCTTCTCAAAGAGACTAGCGCATACTGAGCCACAGGGGTCTATACCAACCCATCCATAGTTGTGGTGGTTTAAAGACTCACCACCAACACCTTTGCTGGCACCAGCTGATATTGAACACTCCTAGTTTAAGCGACAACATACAACGGTTGGTAATTACTAAAATTATGTATGCTATTCTATCGAAATGGGTCTTGAAAATTAAAGACTTCACTGTATACATATATATAGTCTTTCATTAGTACATGTGATTTGAAGTGCGCCATAAGTGTGTAAAGAAACCGGAAAAGGTTCCATCTTTTCTAGACTTTCCATAAACTTTTCAAGCCAAGATTCATGAATAGATGTCAGTACAAAATACTACAAGCATAGGAACTAACAGCACATGCAAATGGGTGGTGAACTAACGTTGATGTTCACTTCTTGCGTATTAATACCTAATAGAGACAGTAAGAGGAGTAAGCCCAAGAAAATAAGTACCCAAAATTCATCGGTAGCTTAACAAAGACATTAACTTATGAAACTCTTTCTTTGGTCATCATTGCTTACCCTAAAACTCTTTTCCATGGTAACTGACCCATATGAATAGCTTCCTGTCTGCCCAAGTGTAGTACGGATGGTAGCTGAAGAAGACCCTGAAAGAACACGGAAATGGATATGAAGTGAAAAACCCCTCTCAAAAAACATTCACACATGAAGACCAGAAATAGAACTGAAAACTAAGAAAGGAACGAAAAGGAAAGGGGACAATGAATCACCGGGACCAATGTTTGGGTACTTGCTGTGAAAGGAGCAATCTTCAGGTCTCATATTAGCAGCATTGCCTACTGTTCTTTGCTGCATGGAAACGTCAGTAGTGAACCTTTTCTTCTGCCTCTCACGAGCTTTGTGGTTCTGAAACCAATAAAAGACATTCTTGCCTTCAATCTTACCGTACTGTCTAAGCCTAGCAGAGATCCTCTGAATCTGCTCTGCATTTGGGGACCTGAGACCAGTGTTGTAGTAAAGGTCCTTCAATATTCTTATCTGGTCAGTTGTGGGAGTCCACCTTGTACTGCTTTGCCTGCAAAGAAAGCTTCCTTTGGCACCGCCGTTATTGTCCTCGTTAGGTTGTTGGTGTGGCTGCTGCTGTTGAGAATCCATGATGGCTTGTAAAACAAAAAGAAAACAAAGAGAAGCCAACAAAACAAAAACTCGAAGAGAGAGAGGGATAGAAGAGAGGGTAGGTGAATATACATGAAATGGGAGGCACATGGAGGTATGTATAGAGGATATCAGAGTAGTATCTGAGAGAGAAGGACTGAAGCTGACAGAGAAGGTTCATGATCAAAAGGGTAGGGACAAAAGGGTATTTAGAAAGGGACTGTTTCAGTGGAATTACTTGGAACAAAAGGCACGAAGGTATGAATAATAGCAGCTGTCTTGCTTTTGTAGTCTGAGAAAAGAAAGAGAAAAAGAAAAAGGAAAAGAAAAAGAAAACCATTGAAGTGATAAAATAGATGCTAAGAAAGATAGATAGAAAGGAGAGAAGCTTTTCTGAATGAATGAATGAATGCCATAAAATGATGTGGGGTGTGTGATTTAGAGCTCATCAAGGTTATTCTTTTAATGGAGATATGGTCTCTTCTTCCTTTTTTTTTTTTTCACCAGACCAAAAGGCCAGTGTAGAAGATTTTCTTTGTACTTTCTCAAGGCAAGGGCGTGATATGGGAAAACTAGCAAAGGGGTTAGTACTTAGTATCCCTTCAATAATGGGTCCCAAGTCCCATCCACGCAAATACAAGGGTTTTGGTTCGTATAGACGAGGTAGCATTCTTTCTGTCACTATCTTCCCATTAGAGTTACTGTGCTTTTACTGCTCTAAATCCCCTATGTTTACTATCCTCTGCAGGAATTTCCGAGATTGGCAAATCTATTCGGTGTACTAGGCCTTGAAGACCACAGGACCGCCTGAGCTTTATAATGCATTTGAATAGCAAAACTGTTGAATGATGAGTACATAACTTTTCCCTGGAAACAGAAAAAGGGGTTTTGAAGAGTGTGGAAGGTGTTGAATTTGTAACAAGCCACTCGTAAGTAGAGAGTAGAGAGTGAAGCTCTCAATAATTGGCCAAGTTTTTAAATTATAAATTGTCCTTGTAGTACTATCTGTTTGAGATTATGATTAGATCTTGGCAATAATATTATAAAGATTATTGTAGTATTTTAGTTGAAAGTGCAACACAACTACTATCTGCTGAGGACAAGCATGGATTCATGGTAGTACTATAGTGTAGAAAAGCCATCTTAATTTGTATATTGTTTTTGGTAATTCGATCTGAATTATATCTTTTGGTATAATATGGTCTGAACCATACCAGTTTATGTTAAACCTAGGAATTCCGTCATCAACATCCTTGAATTGAAATAGGAACTTGTGTGTTGTTTTAATAACATTAAGGTTCAACACTGACATCAAACACGAGAAATCTATCTCGTAAACAAACTTGTGATGCAGATGCAGTGAAAGAATTTCACTATCACAATACACGCAGGCCTTCTTCTTCGGAGCACGCGCCCATAAAGTAAATGCAGGATGACAAGAGCATTTAAAGAAGAGAGACCGGTGTTTTTCTGGAGCTTTTGCATAAGAAGACCATCATCAATGGCTCTATCTTTCTTGGTTGTGTTTTCTTTTCCTTAAACAAACCCAAGTTCATACATCAAACTCCATAGCTAACGTACAGGAAGTCTGTTGCTTCTGCTTTAGTCTTTGAAGGAACGAGACACACTTTGTAGCTAGGAAAAGTTCTACACCATCCATACTCTACAAGGAAAAGTTGAAATCAATATTGTTACTTCAATCAATTGCACTACTTCTTCCTTCGGATGCAGGACCTGATGTCACAAAAAGCTTAGCATACTCTAGAATTCACACGACAACATATGGATAGAGCAAATGAAACTTGAAATTTTGGTGCATTTAGAGACTTTGGATTCTAAGAGGATCTTCAGTTGAGGGGTTGCATTTTCTGATTGCCAGTGAACGATAAGCAGGTGTGATTCGTAATGAATGTTATCCATAAAGGTAGTACATTGATACCATTTTCTTCTTAACCAGAAGTGAAATCTGCAGGATAACTTTTCATCATATGAAACCCTGGAATTTTCTGCGTTATAAACTCAACAGTGAAGAATGATTATTTTTGGTTGCTCATTCCTACCACCTAGAGGAATTTAAAATAAATAGTGACTGGACAAATATTAAACCTTCTAACTACATTTTAACAGCATTTAAGGGTGAAATTTGGTTATTATCTCTTGAAATGATGCCAAGAATTCGTCAGGTAAAACAACTTGATGATGTGTAGTTATGCGTCATTTATCATCTGTTCTCTTGAGCAATTTTCAATTGGTTTAAGATCCGTCAAGATTGCAGCTGAAATTCTAAATCACGAACTTTTGGTTTCTTCTAGTTTTCCATTGAATCTTAACGTTGTCTTGTGAGCGAGCAAGTTATAAGTCACTTTCGTGGAGGCCCCGTGTTTCTGTCTTATCAATGCGTATTCCATTTATTGGTTACGGTATAACCGAAGAGCTTCAATTTTGAAACTCTGGTAACATGAGATTGGTATTGCTCGATCACCTTGAATTCAACTTGTTACAGTTTCATTCCCTTTCTTAACAATTCTGACAATTGCAGCGTCTCATCTCTCTTTATTTCTCACTCAGCAGTCTCTCTAGTTCTTAAACTTTTCAGATAGTGTTTATTTCTTTGATATTGACACTTCCATCATGCTTACCTTATCATGCATTTACATGGGGTTTTATTTTTGTTCAACCAGAAACCCTCATGTTTTCTCTCTAACACTTCCATACACTTGATGAAGTAAGTGATGTATGTCATGTGATGGTAGATGGTTGTTTGTTTCTTGGCAAAATTGCTCATAGTCAGTATCATTCTCTCCTGATCAACTTTTAGACTAATGTTTTCTAAAGAAAAGGAAAAAACTTTTTAGATTTTGATTTGGCAAATGGCAGTGAAGCCTGTATGAATCCTATCAGCCTCTCTCTCTCTCTCTCTCTCTCTCTGATCCAAAATTCTGAGTTGCTTACCTCACACGAGAATTCTAGTTCTAGAGTGGTACTCTTACCCTTTTCTTTGGGGTAATCATCTTCTTGGCTTTTATTTTCTTCTCCATATCTTCCAAGATACCGTCACAATATCATTCCATATTTCTTAACCTTTCAGTCTGTCCATCTCTCTTCTAGGCTGCGTTAGCAGTGTCGTTTCCCTTTTCCTTTCCGCCTTCTTAATTCTAAGAAAGAGACTAGCTACTAACCTAGCCACACACCCCTTTTGCTTTTGCTTCCCATTTGTCCTTATTGTGATTATATGCGATTTGACAGTAGTAAACAGATACACCAGCTTGCATCTCAGGATTTTATGTTGTACTGCCCCATATGTTTTAGCACTCAGCCAGTAGAGGTCCACATTACAGTGTGAGTGAGAAGTTGCTACATTTATGTTACAGGTATGTGGTTGGAATTGGATCCCACATCTTTCTAGGATTTAGGCGTTCAAAACTTGATGTGGACTAATCCACTTCAAATAACTACTGTTCTATTTGTTTGGAACTGACAGAACTCCTATCCTATGAACTGGTCCTTGAGTTTGAACTTGAACCAGGTGGACTGTTTTGAAATTAGTTTGCTTTCGGTTCGGTTTGACTCGGACTATAAATCAATGGACTTTAATTTAATTAAACTTTTAAGTAAGAAATAAATTCTAGTAACCCATCGACACCATTGGAATTCTAAGACATGACACAGATGAAGTCATATTCTAATCTTAGCTGCAGAGGTGAAAGTCACCCATGAATCCAAGCATGGAAAGCGCAGTTGGATTACCATAAGCAGCCACATAGTGGCATGAAATGATTTATGCGACCCACCACATGGGGGGCCCAGAGGGGACAGATTTTGGATGACGAAGACGTAAACAAGAGCAGATCACGTCAGTGCAAAATGATCAACAATATAAAATAGGTGAGGCTGAAAACTGAAATGAAGACATACTATTCAGCCTGTTTGATGGCTTAACGCATGGTTGAATACAAAGATAAATATGCTTATCGGCCCATGAGGCCCTAGCCAGCACAGAGAAGCCCTATGAAGATTACACGATCCTGCAGGCAGCTAGGAATTTCAGCTTGCTAATTTGCTCAATCAATAAGTTTGGCCGAAATAATGACTTGAGTGTTGCTATGTGCCTAAGCAAATGCCAATCCAAACCTCGCTAGAAGGCTCCCCCAAAATGCCAATAATCTTCACTCTTAAGGAGATTGTTTTGGCTACTTTCCATGTATAGAAGAAATTGCATTCTCGAATGGCATGGTGCCTTTACCTCATTACTAAGCTACATAAATAATAATCATGCCATTTGTCATCCACGACCACAACCAACTTGTGGTAAAGGCAAATAGCCTCACTCTCTTGGCATATTCTAAGAAGTTAATACACCACCGAATATCTAATAAAACTTCGGACGCCAGCTGATAATAAGAATCCAACTATCATAATAGGCACAATCATTACAAGTGTTAAATAAAACAACAGTAGTACAAATGTAACTCCTTCCAGGAGAAGTTAAACAAGAAGAGAGTCTGGAAGTAGTATTATGTACACACTCAAACATTCTTATTTAAGTTCCCAGTGACAACAAATGATGTGGCAACTTGTGCCTTTCATGTACGCTCATACCGCCAATTAGTCCACCAAGAAAATAATAACACCATATGAAAGGGGCTTAAAGATCGACCAATTTTATTGATCCAAGTCAGGCGTGTAAACAATAAATCAAATCAAAGCTCTCACAATCAAACAGCTACTCAATCTATCAGGAGGATCCAAACCAGCCCTTCCAACGTTTTCAGCTTCGGTAAATTGATGCCTATTACTGTTCTAAACACCTCAGACTTAAAAGTATTTACAAAATTGAACTCCAAATTGCAGTCATGATCACGGAGTTGAAGCTTCCCAAGTTGGAATTGAAGTGGTAAGTAATCCATTTGACACATTTGCATTCAACTATATAAAGAAAAAAAGTTCAACCAATTCCATAAGCTCCTGCAGATGATGAAATGAATTTTGGTAACTTACTTACCCAGGAGACGACACATCCACAACTGAAGAAATGCCTGACAAAAGAAATAAATCTCATCATTAGTAATCAATGTCCGCCTTAATCCTTCTACTGTTTGCGGATCCTCGACCACTACGACTTGAGTACTGGCGCTCTGATACAGAAATCTCAGTAAGATCTCTCATCCTTGGCTCTTTTCTAACTGGCTGTCTTTTAACATGATGTTCAAATTTATGAAAATTAGATGTCTTAATATTGTCTACTTCATATGAAAACGGTTGTATGCCCTCCAGACCTCGATCTCGAGAAAATCCAATGGGCTGTTTGCTTTCATCCATTTTTCTGAACGTGATTGATATCCTATACAAAACAGACCGTGAGGACATAAAAATTATTCACAGTAATCATGGAAAAGAACACAACTATAATAAAGACCTAACTCATACCTCTTTGTAGGAACTGAAGGCACACAATGCTTAGCAACGTCAGCTGCATTTCCATTCAAGACAAGAACAGATCTGGATATAACATATTTTGATTCAAAACTTTGCTAAATAGGGATATTTAAGGGAAACAAATTCCAGTAAAATCACATACATATAAAAGGAGCAAAAAGTTAGAAAAAAAAATGGCACTTCAAACTTACCCCACAGGTAAAGGGATTGCAATTGGACCAGCAAACTCCCCAGGACCCATAATTTTCAAGTTGGATCCAAATACTATGTCGCACTCGCTTAGAAATGATACAGTGCAGAAGGGTCGAAGAAAATCATGATTGTCAATATGTGGAGGTATACAGTCCCCTTCTTCATACATGTTGACGATACAACTGTCTGGTACACATGTTGGAGGGAGAACGTGCCATCTAACTAGCCTTTTAATTATGACCTTGAAAAGAAAAGGTATGGGATCCACAAGTTCATTTCGTACAATTCCTGGTGGGTTACCATTTTTGTCCTGCGTCATTAAAAAGGAGAGATTTCAACCCTTGTATAATACTTCTTAGTGCACTCATTTCATGTTACTATATAGAAAAAGAAACATCATTAGAGTCTTCCAAACATGTCTAAAGAACTTACAATAGCATAATTGTAACAGCACCCAAATTGAAGGGTTACACGCCCTTTGCCTCTCATCCATTTTTGTGGAGCTGAGTATGTTCTCTCTGTGAAAGACAATTTGACCTTAGTAACATTTGACATAAACAATAAGGATTGAGAAAAAAGGTTAACCTACAAAACGATATTTCTAATTCACATTTTCTGAACTTAGCTACATTAATCTTTCAAGTCGAATAGTTAGCATCTACTATAACATTAATATCCACAAATGCTGATAAGGCTACAAAATGGTTCACAAACTACCCAAGCAACACCAAGGCTCAAATTGGCAAGGCAAAGAGAGTGGCAAACATCCCATCCATATGCATGAACCAGAATAAGACAACTACTTAAGCATAACGAGAGTCAAAGAGAAGATGAAAAAAACGGCAACATTCCCATCTATTAAGGCATTGATGGAAGCCTATATATGTGTACTTAGAATGATGACGTCAATGATTGTCTTCCACTAATGGGAAGAGTGCGAAAGCAATTGAATCCATATGAAAACACTGGTCTTTGATGCTTGAAGATTTAGACGATCCTATTTAGAACTTCCTAACTAGCTACATGAATGTTGCACACTACATAACTACACAACGCAATTACTCTCATTACTGGTGGTGATGCAAAACATTAAGAGGTCAGTTGGCATGCATAAGACAAAGTAGGGGTAAGAATAATTTATAGAAAGCTAATGTCATAATGAAATTGTGCATGAACGCTATCAAGGCAGATTAAGTATCAAGATTTCTCCTTGTCAAAGAGTAACTTTGAATACATAAGAATGAATGAAGTTCTAGAAACCAACCTTTCAATTCTCCTTTCTTCCCCATCTCATAAAGTTCATAGACCTTATCAACTATCCTCTTCTGCTCTACAGCACTGAATACACAGGTGTGAAGCTCAAGTCCATCAAGAATATTCACAATCTTCCCTTTGAATCTCTCCAGACAAATGAAATCCTTTTTCCTCTTAATGTTCATGAACCGAATTTGCTCTCTTCGTTCCCTTGGTAACTTAGGCTTCTCAACATCGTTGGATATCTTGATCTCCCTGGTCAAAGAACTTGTATCAACCTGTTTGCTTGACCCCTGCTCCTCCTCTTCCTCCACAAGCTCATCTTCCTGCGCCATATCAGCCCAGGACATTCGATGACTTGGTGTCTCAGTATAAAGTGACTCACCAATAATTCCACTTGAAGATGCTTCAGCAACTGATTCGGGCCACCCATTTTCCTCATCCTTCAAACTACCAAGAGAATTCGTGTCATCTCCATCCTTGCAACTTCCAACTGAATTCTTGTCACAATTATCATCACAACATTTCTCCTGCAATTCAACTCCATTCGGTGCTGAGGGGTCTATACTCATATCTGAATGCAAACGTTCTGCTGCCCCAAGTGCTTCAAGACCAAACAATTCCACTGAGGTTACAGTAATTAATTTTAAAGGGGAAAAAAGCACACAAGCCCATACCCATGTACTGGCGTCTAAAAACCATAAATAAAAGAGCAAAAAGGAAGTTTAAAAAAAAAACCATGTATATCCACCGAAAAGACGTAGAAAGTTAAAGGCTTTTCAGTATTTAAAACAAACTACGATCTTACGGGTTGCCCAGAAACATAAATACCCATGAAGATCAAAGCCAAAAAATTTGTGAATTAAGAGTGAAAAGCAGTACCCGAGTGGAGGGATCTGACACGACCAGAGAGGGTTTCGGTGCATCGGCCGCAGAGATCTCTGGAAAGAAAAGGAAGCCAGTTGGTGAGGAACTCCGACGCTATCAGAAGATCAGACGGTTGATATTGCAAGAGGAAGGGATCCTCTTTCTTGATTCCATTCAGATCACTCATCTCTCAAGTCTTCGAGAACAAAACCTCGCACGCACACACACAGAAGAACAGAGAAGGATTTTTGGCTTTGTGACTATAAAAAGGTTTGGACTAATAGGAAATAAACTAAAAAGAAGCACAACACAAGGGTGCTTTTGTCAATTTAAGATATTTATTGACTAGCTTTTGTCAATTAAGATATTTATTGAATTGAGGATCATAGGCCGAGTCATGAATGGCGGTTAATTATTCGGCAAAAGAGAGGCGCATATGAGTGCTGCCACATTGAATAAAAACCTCGGATCGACCTACTAACTCTTAAGCCTTAGATTAAAGTTTGAATTAATAGGGCTCAACTCGTTGATTTTGAGCTTCAAACCGACCGTCATTCCAAGGCTCACACATTACATCAGGCCATTATCATCAATTGGCATGTGGGAATGGAATTCACTAATTAATCTTTTATATAATTTTTACTATCTTATCAATTTTTATTTAATATTTTATTCTTGTTATTAATAAGTATAATTATATAAGTATTAACAACTAAATAAAATTTTTATTAAAATAAATTAAATGTATCTAATCTCCGACTTACTTATCTCGCCTCGGACAACCATTGGGCTTAAGTCTCGTAAGTAGCGAGCAACAACGACCCACCGTAGCATCTTTCTACCATAAAAACCATATAAGGTCACGAGGAGGGTTTATGATTTGGCTCGGACATATAAAGGATGGCGGTAGTTGGACAACCTGTAAAGGTGCAAGTTTCATATGCTCCAGAGCAGTGGGAAGACACAAGCTTGTTGGAGACAGTTATGGGCGTGTAAACGGGTGAGAAGGGTCTTTGTTTTGGCTCCGTATGTTTGTTTATATGTTAATACTTGATTTTGCCTAACTTTAAACCATTTTGTCCAAATTCTTTACATTTATTTTTTTTGGTTAAATAACAAGTCCTCAATGCTTTATTTCTATTTATAGATAATTTTGTACTTAGAAATACTCATAATTAAATAAACCAAGATTTTATCATAACTCCAATTAAAGAAATGCAAAGTTCAAAACTTATGATCAAAAATTTCCTTGCCATATAATGTCAGTTTGATTATACATTTAATTTTATCCTATTAATTCTAATTTTGATTTTTTTAAATTTTCTACTAAACCTCCTCAAATCCCGCGCTTTAACGAAATTTTTATCAGTGATGTTGTTGTTGTGAATTCTAATTATGAATTTCGTTTGCAATCATATTTCATCAAATCTAATTCAAATCTTGATTATAGTTAAAGTAGATTCATTTAACTTTAGTTGCACTTGACCATAATCATTTAGCTTTAATTGAGCTTGATTGCACCCATTTAGGTTTAGTTGATTAATCTAATCCATTTTAAATTGTATTTAATCGCAATTATTATATTTGTCATAGATAGGCTTAAAATGAGATTGTTTTAGTTTTACTTTCCTTAAATATGTCATTTTATTCTCATCTGTCTTAAATTTAAAGACAAAAAAATGTCTTTTTTATAGACTTTTTTCTGAAGAGAATTATGATCATTTATATTGTTCAAGTTATTCAAAATATTAAAACTAGGCTTTAGGTCGATTCCTAATCTAATATGAAACTCAGTCAACTTGAGCCTAACCTGTTAACTTTAGGCTGAGTTTAGTTGGGCCAGGTTGAATTTGCCAAAATTAGTTTAAACTCTATCCATTTCAATTTGATTACATTTTAACATGTCTAATTTGCATCAAGATTTTATTGTATTATTAAAATTTCTCATTTTTAATTTATTTCAATTAGTTTAAATTAATTATATTGGATAATTGATTAGTTGTAATTAAGCTAAGAGAGAGAACTTTATACAAAAGAAACAAACTGAAAAAAGAGGCTAGCTAAGAAACAAACAAAAAAAGACAACCATGAAAGTGAGTGAGAGCCACAAAAACAGGTGAAAAACATGCAAAGAGGAAGGAGCACAAGAATGAGAGAAAAATAAATTGAGGTAGGGGAGCAAGAGCATACAATATATATGAGCGAAACAAACAAAGTTGAAAGAAAACTAGATGTAGACACGAGACGAACAAAGGATTCAAAACAACAATCCAAAGGCAAAATAGGAGCATGAGAAAAACAAATATAGGAAAGATTAGAGGAGCTCTCTCTTTTAGTATATATTGCCTGCACCTTACGGATATGGTCTGAAGAAAAAACTTATCCACCACAATGCCATCCTCTATTTTCTATATATATATATAACTTATTAGTGTATGTATGAGGAGGTATCCTCTAAATTTTAGTTTCTCTAATGAGAATCAAGCATCTACTACTCAAGTTCTGAAGGCTACTAGAGATCCTTTGAAGGATATTAGGAGACCATTGACATGAAGTAGGTCAAAAAAGGCCAAAGAAGCCCTCAACAACTTAATGGTGGATCTCTACACAAGGAGTGAGACGTTATTACTTCTAGAGGTTGAAGTTAAATATATTATGATGATCCAAATAAAGGAGCAAGATGGAGAATTATGGTTACAAAATGTCGTGTTGAACTCATAGGATAACCAACGTTGGTCTTGCACTATTGTTAGAGTGCTAAGGAATAGAATATATCTGGTTATAGAGTCATATTTGTAATAAGTGTTAGTCTTTTGCATGGTTTTACAGACTCGAATTCCGTAAAACAAATTTACGTTACAATTTAACATGTCACCAAGTCTTTAGTTTATATAGTGATTGTCAAAAACAAAATTGATGTTGGTTGTTATCTAAGATAGTTGATATAAAATTTGATCTTTACTTTACATATCTCATAGGCAAGTGCACCTATTGAACTATAATATAATGTAGTGTCAATCCCACAAGGAATATAAATACTAATAATAACCTCTTTTCTATTATCTGATTAACAAATAGGGTGATGATTTAATTAAAATGGAACTAAAATAAAATTCCATATAAATAATAAACCAAAAAACATATATCGCTATGATTAATTAATTAATATCAAATAACTAGTACCTAGGTAATGAATCCCCTTAAGATTTCTTAAGCATTAACCCTTTATCATGCAATGCAACTATTGATCATTAGACCATGAAAATTTATGTCTTGTGATTGTATCTTTCTCAAAACTATTAACACTAATCCTCTATTAATTAACTGAGACCTATTTTTAGTTAAAACCCTAAGATTACATTACTCAATTCTTAAATTTCACTACTAGGTTTGACTCTAATCCAAAGAATTTATGTTGATCTATCTCTAGATTTGCATATAAATCCTTCCAATTATGGTAGATCTATTTATACAAAAAAAAATTTCAATCTTAATCATATGAAATCAAACATTGGATTAATATCGTAGACATATTAATTTAAGAATAAAAATATAATTAAATTGTAATGAATGAATGAATCAAACTATGTTAAATAAAAGATCAAATCACAATATCCATCCCAAATTAAGGTTTATTATACCTAGGAACTAAACAAACATAGTTTATAAACATGAAAAACAAAACAAACACTAAAAGTTTAGAAGAATAATTGAAAAGAAAATAATATGTAAGATGAATATATATGTATATGTATATATATATATATAACTTCAATAGAAAGTTGTTCTCTATAGGATCTATAAAGTAATCTTCATGGTTTCAATTGTCCTGGGTTTATAATTAATAAATGCTAAATAGACTATATTCGTAATCCTATATTTAATGCATTTTGCTGATTTATTTCAGAGTTTCTTATAGTTTATGGTACTTATTTTGTTTCTATTGTGTTTCTAGGTTATATTTGCCTTCATGGATAAAAAGGAGAAGAATTAGGGCAACAATGGGATAGAAATGAAAGTATTCAAGGTATTTTGGTGGTTGTCTATGTGAGCCTACACAACTGTGTATCTGATAACTATCTATGATCGTGTTTCTTTGCAATTTTTAATGATCAAAGCAAGACTAAAGGGCACGATCATACAAACAACTGTATTAGTGCGTCTACTTCAAAAACCTTAAATTCAAGCTATAAATGGATAAAACAAAGAGAAAACAAGAGGAGGTCAAAAAGAGGTTTGTAAGAGGCTTAAGAAAGCTCAAGAAAAGATATAATGATAGAGAGAAATAAGAACATGAAAGGAAACATATTTAGGGTGGATTTTCATTAATCTAAAGTATATTTTATAAAGATTAAAAGGGATTTCCTCATGGTTCTTTTAGTTTTCTGCTTTAGTCTTGATATTATGATTATAAGCTAAATTTTTTTTAGTACTTAGATTAGATGAACCATGGGACAATATTTGTAGTGATTTTATTTTAACTTAATTCATTCTTTAGCTTCATTGATATTCAATTATGTCTTCCTAATTATTCTTGAATTATTATTGCTAGCCTATTATTTCATATATGATTTCATGCAATTGAGATTGAAAAAATCCTTTTGTATAAATAGATTTACTATAATTGAAAGGACTTGTATGTAAACCTAGAGATAGATCGATAAAAATCCTTTAGATTAAGGTGAAACCTAATAGTGAAATTCATAAATCATTAATTTAATCTTAGGAGTTTCAACTAGAAAGAGGTTTCAATTAATCAACCGAAGGTTAGGTGTTAATAGTCTTAAGAAAGATATGTTAGAATTTTTATGATTTAATAAACTAATGATTAAATTGATTAGTAAAATCATGATTGCACGAGAAGTCCTAAGGGTATTCAAAATCTAAGTGCCAATGTTTTCCTTGATTGTTTCTTAGTTTAATCTTCATTCTAGTTAAATGAATAAACTATTATTGTTTATTGTTTTAATTTTACATTTGATTTATCTTAAACACCATAATTTATTAGGCTAGATAATAGAAAGACAATAAATACTAATAATTATAGTTCTCGTTGGATCGACCCGCACTTGATAATACTAGCTAAAACTACACCGTGCACTTTTGATTTAAAAAATTAAAATTACATATCAAGTTTTTGGCACCATTTCCTGGGATTAGAATATTAGGAAAAACCTTCTTTAAAAATCTAGTCATTTTTATTTTTAGGTATTTTTATTTCTTTTCTTTTGTATTTATTTCTTTCCTTATAACTTTTTTTCTTGATCTTATGTTTGTGGAATATTTTCAGGATTTAGTTAGTCATCGTTATAGCAACCAAATACAATGCTAGGATGGAAAGGATAATATTCTTAGGTGGACTATAGTACACTATCACTTATAATAGCATTAGAAACTTGGAATGAGAGTTATGGTGACATGTATTTAGAAGCTAAACTAATATCCATAGTGTATTGTGACATTTATGGGAGTGATCACCCTAATCATGAATGTCAAACATCAAACTATATATGGGAGCATTCGAATTACGTGGAGAACTAGCCTCATGATACCGTATATGGGAATACTTATAATATAAAGTAGAGCAGTTATTACGACTATGCATGGAATGATTATGCTTCATTTGGATTTCTAAAACAACATCAATAAGAGGAAGAGGAGAGTCTTAAAGATGTCCTTATGAAAGACATTGCTTTACAAGAGGCTGCCCTCTATAAACTCCAAAAGCTGGTTGCTTCATCTGAATACGCCAAGTTAAACTTAAGGGATCATGTAAATGCATTAATTTTCCAAAGTGGAGGGCAGGAAAAGGTTGAGTATATGAAGGAAAATGTGATTTATGAATAGAAGTTAGAAGATTCAATAGAGAAGATAGAGGTTGAAGAAAAAGAGGAAGTTGTTGTTCAAAAAGAGAAGGAAGAACAGAAGGAAGAGGAGAAAGAGAAAAATAAAGAGGAGGAGCCAAATAAGGAGGTTATTAAGGAATTATCAATAGTCATATTAAGTATGGAGGGCTCCTACCTCCCATAAAACAAACTTTTGAAGTCAATTGAAGATTCATGGGGTTTTGTTATTTCTTGTTATATTGACAGTTTGATACCCTATGTTCTTATTATCTTACAAAATATGGCCTATTTGTAGGGTACTAAATTTTTATATGGGAAAAGAGGTGGAAGCAAGCCATTAATTATATATATAGGTTAAAAAAGGGCTTGTTGAGAAGTCCAACAACAAGACTCATAAATAAGCGCTATTTATAAGGCAACCTAATAATTAGGTTTTGGTTTTAATTAAGTAGCTTGTAGGATTATCATTAGTAGTTTAGTTATCTTCATAGTTTTAAGTTGATGGTCTTAATTTTGTTACTTGAGATTTGATATAGTTCTTTAAGTTATGAAGGCAACATCAACCCTTGTTTTAGAGTAGAAAATATTTCACTAGTAATGGATATTGTTGAGGACATTGAACAAGACTATACATCTTTTTCTTTTAGGGGAGTACCCGTTATCCTCACCCCTCCATTTTTCATATTTTTCAGTATTCTTACATGTTTTGTACATTGAGGACAATGTATAACTTAAGTGTAGGGGAAGGACTTAGCATTCAAGTTTCTCAATTTTGTTATAATTAGCTTAATAATGAATAATACAATAATTTGTTTGGTTATAATTAGCTTAATAATGAATAATTCAATAATTTTTTTAAAGAAGATGTTGATGAAGATGATTCATTATGAGTTTACTTATGACTGTGATTTAATTTGTTTAGGCAAATAATTATGAGTGTCTTCCCGAGTGCGAGAAGAGCAAAATCGTAAGAAGCTTGGCCCAAGGGGTAACCCAAAGAGGACAATATCTGTGGATAGGTCGTTTAGGCCGTTAAAAGTGGTATCAGAGCCAGTTCCCTACCCGATGTGCCAGCGTAGGACACTGGTCCCTAAAGAGAGAGCGGACAATATCTGTGCAAAGGTGGTTTGGGCTGTTACACACATATTAAAAAAAGAAAATAAAATAGTAGTATATGAATAAATGAGCATAAATAATTTCCCTCCATTGGCTTTGTACCATAAAAGGTCAAAGTTAAAGAGTGGTGCTAGTAGCTATTTAAGATAATGAACCAGTTAAGTAACTAGGAGAATTAATAACAAAGTGTTTACTCTTGCATCAAAAGGCTAAATGACTTTCTAAACAAGCTTTTAAATGATCTTAAAATGTTTAAATTTAGTGTTTTGTTTTTAATAAGGGGTATGAAAGTGTTTAAAGGTTTTATCATCTTTTTTGTATATATGTTCACTGTAACATCCTGTTCTCATACTACGGGTTAGAACCCAAAAATTCGATACATTTGAGATTAAGAGAGATTAAGAAAATTGCATTTCATGCTCATGCATCATGTCGGCATACACACATGTGAATTGGATTATTGCACACATTAAAATCATTGTTTATACACTCAATTGACATTTTTCGGGTATAAATGGTTGGTTTAATGTGAATATGATGCAAATTATGGTTTTGTGTCTTAAAATTTGAGTGAAAATGTATAAGTAGTGAATTAAAATTTTTGGTGAAAATTTAGAAATTAAGAGTATTTTTGGACCAGGAAAAATGCCAAGTGGCTGAAAAATCGGTGAATAATAGTAGAATTCGGAGTCAAATGGAAATGGAAATTTTTATAAATGACCTTGTGATTTAATGATGTGTAACATTGAAAATTGGTAGACAATTGGAATAGAAATTGGAGACAAAATGGACTAGTTATCAAGTGGATCAAATAGAACCATGGGGAGGTGACATGTGGCAAGTGACAAGTGTCACTTGCCTAGCCACACACTTCGCCCACGATTATTTACTTAATTGCAAGACCATTTTATGGTCTTTCAACCTCATTTTCGTTGCTTCATTGTCTCCTCCTTCATTCTTTTCTCTCATCCACGCCACTCCTTCTCTCCCTCATCAAGGTTACATCTTGCTCTCTCTTTTTATTTGCTACTTCATTTTCTTTGTCTTTTCACCTTGCTACTCAAAGACCCAACCTATTCCTCCATGGAAGTTGATGATCTTGAAGAGGAAAGAGTTAGGGTTTAATGGTGTTTGAAGATCTTGAAGCCAACTCAAGTAAGTAACATGTTGTTCTTGATGATTTGTTGAATAAGATGTGTATGATGATGGGTTAATTGATCTCAAAGTGATGCTCATATATATGATGGCATGTGGTTGATAGAATGAGCAAATAATTGTCTTACTCTTACATATATGATGATTGATGATCAT
>JAOTAZ010000218.1:21231572-21243507 GCA_025629785.1 Erythroxylum oxycarpum
ACATCGAAAACCCATAATTCTTTTCTCATAATTTCCTTAAAGCATAAATACTTCCATTACACAATGCATATATAAAACACTGATTTTATATCATTTCTTATGTATAAATTCCACTGAAAGATCGGGGTCCAACAATGTCCATCAATATTATATTTCATTATGAAATATTGATTCGAATTAGTATGCAAAAGGATGATAGTTAGAATAAATTTTTTTTATAAGTCATAATTTCTAGTATTCATTGAAATAATCAAATTGAATGAAAATTGCTACTATTTACACACATACATACCTACCGTTTTGTGAGTTTTTGAGCCTGAAAGCGAAAGTTTAGAAAATTTTAAGCTATTTTATTTCTTTCATGTATGTTATCATGAATAGTTGAACAATTCTAGAACTTGCTTTTGTTATCCATATTGAGATCAAAATCATTGAAGTGATAAGGGCATTTATGTTTAACAATTTGCATTATCCTATTACTTTGTGATTACCTTGCCTATAATTTATCCTTCGGGAATATTAAGTCTTAGCCTTTTTCATTGATTACAACCACATATTAACCTTTATCCTATTTTTCTTTGAAGCTTTTTTAATTATTTTGAAACCTAAAGGTTATTTACATTACCTGTTTGTTTGAAACTTGGAAAACTTTGAAAGATCCATTATTTCTTTAATTGTGGTATTGAATGCTAAAAACAAAACATTGTGCATAAGACAAATTGTGAATAACTATATGGTACCAATGGACTTGCAATGAAAGGACTTGTATATTGGTACCAAGTTTCATGTAATTTCTTTTAATAAATTTCCCTTAATTTAACCGTTTTATTATCCTAACCATACTTTACCTAAGCGCCATTACGACCTGTATAAAAACCTTTTGATTTTTATTTCTAATTTACATAAGTGGTGGAGATGCGATAATATTGCAAGCTTATAGTAAAAGTTCCATTAGGCATTGATTTCAGAGTTTGATACTTTTCACCCTAAACACTTGAGTGTATTGAGCAAAATCTCGGTGAGGGTGTAAAAGATTATGTTTTTGATTTCAGTGAGATTATTGATATGATTACTATTAATATTGACATAGGACGATAGTTTTAGGGTAACTTGACTCTACTTGCATATTAATTTGATTAATATGATATTATTATTTATAGTATAAGCTGACAGGCTGAGATTGATAAAGGATAGATGTTGGACGATTTCTAATTTTGATTATGATTTGCTTAAAGATAAGTAAATGCTTAAATATGAGCATTTTGATAAATGCATATTTGACCATTTATACACTCATACTTGATATATTTTTTCTTGACATTTGATACTTTTATTGTATATTTGATATTTATTTTGCTCTAGGTGCATTTATAGGTTATAATTGCCTTCATAGACCAAACGGAGAAGAATTCAGATGAAAATATGGAATTAAACAAAGATTTGAAGCAAAGAAGGGATACACGGTCGTGTATCTGGCTGTGTAAGTTCCTAAGTTCGTGCAAATTCATAAATTTTAGTGATTTTGGGTTATACATGGTTTAATGCACGGCTTGTATCAGACGGTGTATCTCCTAGAACCCTAGAATTACTATAAAAAGATGTGATTTCTAAGACAATTCTAGACGTGGAGAACATCCAAAAGGGACAATATTGATCCAAGAATGTGGAGAACTTAAAGAAATCATCAAAAGATCTAATAGATTACAACATCAAACATCTATTTTGCAAGAACATTCCATACAAGAGAAAGGGAGATTTAGAATTATGAACTCTTTGTTTTCTACTCGTTTTTCTTCCAATTTATGTTTGATTTCATTTTCTATTATATGTAACTAAACACTTTTTAGTGTCTAGGTATGATGAACCCTATTTGAGATAAAAAATATGTTTTGATTCTTTTATTTAATGCAATGGTTTTGATTGATTTATTATGATTCAATTATGTGCTTAATATAAGTTCTCTTATATTTGGAATATTAGTTCATAATCTGATTTCAAAGCATAGGGATTGAGAAAAAATTTTATATGAATATATTTACCATAATTGAATGAAGTTTATTGCAAACCTAAAAATAGGTTAACATAAATCCTCTAGATTAGGGTCAAACCTAATAACATAATTCATAAATCGGTATTGTAATCTTACAAACTTTAACCTAAGTAATTCGATTGATAAACTTAGGATTAGTTGTTAGTAGACTCGAGAGAGCTATTAGCATAAAATACGAATTTTTACGATCCAATAGTCAATAAAATAATTGCATAATAAAAGGTCAATTATTTAAGAGTTTTTAGGGTGTTCATAACCTAGTCACTAATTCCAAATATTGATTGTCTTCTATGTAATTTCTTTAATTTCTGTGTTCAATATTGCTACCTATTTTATTTTAGTAGCTAAGTTTTATTTTCTTAATTAAAAACCCAAAATCCAATTCTTAGGCTAGATAATAGGAGAAAGGTAATTACTAGTAATCATTGTCTTCGTAGGATCGACGCATACTTGTTGATACTAGCTACATCTATGTCATGTACTTGCGATAAAGTTATATTGGTATAAAGATAAACCAATCACAAACTCTTAAGTAAATTTAGATAGATTTAAAACTAGAGAGGAAGTAAATGTCTTCTTCAATGCTATAAATGTCATTTCATCTTTTATACTCTAATGAAAAGAATTCTTTTTAAGGAGTGAAGTTAAAAGACTTACTTAATTGTCCGTACCTTTTAATGAAACACCTATAATATCCAACTAACTCAAGAAGCCTCTAAATTACTTCAAATTGATAGGTGTAGACATATTATGTATTGTTTTGATCTTAGTAAAATATGTGGAACTCCCTTAACAGTGATTATATGGCCTAAGTACTCCACTTAACCCACCCTAAAAGTACACTTAAAAAGTTAATATATAAACAATAATATCTAAGAATTTGTAAAACCTTATGTAAGTGTTCCAATTGCTGCTAAAAATTGTGCTACAAACTAGGATATCATAATACAAACTATAACAAAATTCCTTAAGTATGATTTGAATATGAAATTAATAAAACTTTAAAATCTAGTAAGGTATTACTTAAGCCAAATAGTATAACTATAAATTTATAATGCCATTATATGTTCTAAAGGTTGTTTTTATGCACATCTTTCTCTAGCATTCTTATTAAGCAGTATACAACTCTCTAATCAATCTTAAATAACTAACATAATGAAGTTCATCTTATAACTCTTACATAAAAGGAATAAAAATTGTCTTTAACAAATTGTCTATTTATTGCTCTATAGTCAATGTGTAACCTCTAAGCATTATCTTTCTTCCTTACTAACATAATAAGAGATAAGAAGGGACTTACACTTTACTGAATAATCTCTTATTTAAAAATGTATTGCACTAGTTCCCTCATAACCTTCTTTTGAACTCCATTAAAATGATATGGTCTTAAATTAATATCTTATGTTCCTTCTATCAATATAATACAATGATGATGTGCTTTTGATAATGGTAATCCTTTAGTTATGCAAAAATATCATGTGCAAAAATATCCCTGTATTATTTTAAAAAATCTTCATATTCATTTAATAATGCATTAAAAGCTTTTTTAAAACCTTTTGGGTAATTCAAATGCTTCTAGTTCCATCACCATCAATTAATTAACACAACATGATGAATTTTCTCGTTGCATATGATCATCATTCAGTAATAAATAAAAATCACAAATTACATTTATTCTCTTAAATGTTTGTGTAACTCAATCATTTTGCCTTTTCATTCAAATTTCATAATGCCTTTTTTATAATTGCACAATACATCTTCTAAAAAAGAGAGTTATTATATTCCCAATATAATATTAGTAACCCCAATATTATCAATAAGTAGGAATGGAATTCTTGCTCGAGCTAGACGTAGCCCAGTCTAAAGTTTACAGAACCAGTCTAATTTAATTGTGTTTCAAGCCAGGCTCAAACTTTTTTTTTTAATTTTAATCTTTAGGTCAGGCTTGGGCTTAGGTGTCTAAGCTTAATTCAACCCAAAGCTCAAACCATCTCGTTTATGTATATATGAATGGCGTCATTTTATACTAGGTAAAATCACATCATGTTAATAGACACAATCACACTCTTCTTCCATAGCTAGCTTTAATGTAACTTAATTGAAATTAAATCCCTCTTCCATTCCTCCTCGCTCCTCACTGGCTAATGTTGCTCCTTCTTAACTCCTTGTCCTTAGCTCTTTGTCATTGTTACTATTCCTTTACGCCTATAGTCCCACATGGCTTTACTTGCCTTTGCATCAAGTAAGTGGTAACTAATGTTCTTCTATTGTTAGAATATATGTAGTTATTATGTTAGATAATTTAGTTTATAGACTACAAGTTTTACTAACACATTATGGTAGATTTATAAATTCCTACATAAGCACTTTAATTATTGAAAATTAAGAATTCTCTTAAGGAAATAAATTTGGTTTATCATAAGAAGAATGAGCAGGATAGGTAGCATGCATTTATTATTTATTCAATATTTTTATTATACATAATTAAATTTACATATGTCATCTTTTCATCTAAAAGTCTCTTGTTCTTTTTTTTACACATCATGTATTCTAGTTTAGACTTAGAGGGCTTGAAAAAAGAGTGTCAACTAGGGTTAACCAAACAGTTCACGATATTTTAACTCTAAATTTGCCTAAGATGAGAAATTTTAAAAGTAATAGTTACTGCAACCAAAGAAAATATCCAGTTAACTACTAATTTAAGGTCTGATTAATTAATGAAAATCAAATTCAAATGTTAAACTAATATACGTGCATAATTAAATGAACTTCTTAGTAAGTGTTAAGGGAAATGGCATGGCAATGATTCATTGGCCAATCATTAACACTTTACATAAACACAATTCAAGAGGTAAAGATCCTACATCTACTAGGTTCTACTATTGATAGGTGTTTAAAGTGAAAGATTATTTACATATATTTCTTATTTCTAATGCATCATAAAATGACAATTAAAAGGTACAAGATTATACACCTACTACATATAAATAGTGAGTCAAGGATAGAGAGTCATATATAAATATGCTAAATTCTATACAAAGTGATGCATCCTAAGAATTGATTTTCCACTGAAGTAAGAAATATATAAACTTACATATTTAAGAAAAGGATACAAAGATCAAGCTACTTCATTATATTCATACAGTAATGTATTTACATATTTAGATGGATTTCATAAAGCATAGATATTGTTCATTACAATCCGAATCAAACGTATAATTCAATGACCTGGGGCTTGAGTAGAAGAGATCTGTTAAAGCGATTTATCATCCTATTATTTTCAGTTATTGTAAGGACTTTATATGTTAAATTGCAAAGGTTGATATAAACCCCATATATGTCCACATCTCTCTCGGATACAATTACTTCGATTATTATTCAATACATAGTAGTTGGAGATGCTAGGCAGATTTAGTTTTAGATAATAAGAAATAGCTACCTATTTTTTTCTATGTATTTTATTAGTGATTGACTTGAGCCTTTGCCTTCCCCATCAATTGTATGATAGTTCTTTGTATTGTTCCTTTTGTCTTCAGTAGAGATGCTCCTTTCCTATTCCACTCTCTCACATTATCTCTTTTGAGTTATGTTTTTTATTATTTATTTCTTCTCTTCTTAGCTAACCAATAATGTGAATATTTTTGTTGATAGTCATCTCAATAGCTAAAATTGTTTTAATTTGGTTTTTAGGTGTCCCCACAACAAATGCTAGCAACGTATTATCTAGTGATTGGTTGATTTACTTTGAGAGGAATTTGGAATCTAAGCTTTATAACCAACTATGACATAAATCATTCATCATTGAGAAATAATCAAGAAAGAAATTTAATTCTTCTTAGTTTATAGAAGGGGAAGGCATGAGATGATTATCGTCTTTTAAAAATTAAATTTTGTATGTTTTCCATTTCTTTCCATTGACAAATAGCATAATACTTGTAATACGTTTCATATACTTCTTATATTTTCATAAGTTGTAATTTCCATCTTTAGTGCACTTGATCAGTTAGCTAGTTATAATTTTGTTTTAGGTGCTTATTATATGTATTTTTAGTTTTTTTACCATAAATACTCGTCATGCTCATACATACTCTATTTCTGCAATTGTTGATGTTATTTTTATCCTCCCTTAGTTTGAGTTACTTTTGATGAAGCAAAGTTAGGGATTAACTTTGGACAAAACTTTGATAAGTGTAGCTCCCCCTTATCTTAGGGTACGCATCGAAACGTCAGAAGGTCATTCCAAAACATATTCTATGACAAGGGTGAACTACAATTGATCACTACATTCTCTTCATATGGCATGGTATCATAATTCACTTGTAAAGCATCATAAGAAAATCACAATTTTTTAAAACCAACTTCTCCTCATTTCATTTCACAAAACTGAAAGTCTACATTGTGTCTTTCAACATTTTCCATATGTACATCATCAAAAACCTAATACAATAGTACTATATGAATGAGGAAAATATGTACAAACTAACTAATCTGTCCAAAAATCCCAGCTGACCAACCTTTGAGCCATGACTTCTCTTGCCAATCACAATTTACCCGGCTGGTAGAGCGTCTTCAGTAGCAAGAGTCGTCTCTCGGTCTTGAAAAGACAACGTTGCAATTTTGGTGAGTTTTGTGAACTCAATAAGGTAACCATCATCGATGGTTCACTCAATTCATGCAACACATCATTCCACATAACATATAATCACAAACTGCACTTTACATAGGTAGCACATTTTCACTTAAGTATATGTGAATTTTGCATTTCAATCGATCAAACAAAAATGCATATGAATGCTCATGAGACACTTTTTCAATTATTACATTGTTGTGACCGAGTGCCTAAATTGTCCCGTATCCATTTTAGATACCAGGATACAGGGCTCATTATACATAGTGAGCCTTAGGCTCTTAATCAATGTTTGAGCTTGAGGCTCTTTTCACTCACTGAGCTTTAAGCTCTGATCGGTGGCTACTCTGGTTACAACTGCCATTATCTAATTATGCATTCATTAATGGAGTGCATGTACCACAGTTAATCACATTAAAAAGCACATAGGTCCACACATTCACATTCAAGCAACACTTCAATATCTTAATCCACATTACACAATCATCGGACCTTTTATCTGGAATCTACAATCAAACACATTCATTTACCATTCAAAACATAATCTAAGCAAACAAGTAATTAAGTGATACTGTCTAGGTTACTCACAAGTTGCTCCCGAAGCTAATGCCTGGAAGTGTCGGTAACGTCTGGAGGTTGACGCTCCAGTTGTTCCTCTATATCAAATAACATACGTAGAGCACCCTTTCATGCATTATCCTCTAAAAATCATCATAAATGCTCCATTTAACATTGCCCAAATAAAACATTAAACACAGCTTACTTGATTTAACTACTAAATCTTCAAACTCTTTAAGAAAATAAAAAATACCTAACTTTAAACACCACCCACGATCATCACCATCTTTAGGGTTAGAAGGTTAGCAATTTTGGTGGGAAAGAGCGAGAGCAAGGTAGAAGGTAGCAAGTGGAAGATGAGTGGGTTACGTACAACATGAATGGAGGTTGGAAAGATCAAAATGCATGAAGAAGAGGAAGAAGAGAAGTTACGAAGATGATGGAGAAAACCAAAAACAAAACTCCAATGGCTTTAAGAGAGATACATCGTGAGAGAGCAACCAAAAAGGGGGTCCTTTAATATAAAAATCAGCTTAAGACGTGTCATTTACTCCAATTTCTAAAGCATTAAAATAGGTTTCTTCATTTAACTAGTCCAATAAATTTCAATTTCTACTCCAATTGTCCCCCAATTTTCAATGGCACTTGTGAATAAATCCTAAGGTCATTATCAAAATTTCCATTGCCATTGGACAATAATTTCTACTACCATTTATTAATAGTTTTGCTACTTGGCAAATTTTTTCTAGTCCAAAAATACATAACAATTTTAAAATTTTCAAAAATTCTAAATTAGCAATTACACTCTCCAAATCAATTTTCAATACATAAAAACCACAATTCTCAGTAGAAATCACATTTAGAAAAATTATATCCAGAATGTCAATGAATGCATGTACAGGCATATTCATGTGCAAAATTTCACTATTCACAGGTATGTGCATGTCATATTATGCATGAACACAAAAATGCATTTCTTATCTCTCATTGAACACTCATATTTACTACTCTAACCTTCCCATTGGTAATGGGATGTTACAATCAGGGTGTATTTTTATCAAATACAAGGTTAATCAAATATATGTGATAATCTTAACATAAATAATAGTTTTTTAGTATGCTTTTATTATCTTGTTGTATGTTAGATGCTCATTAAAGCATACGTGTAAATGTGAATATGCCCCTATATATTGATTGTTTCAAATGGATGAACATATTACTTCACTGAAAATTCTAATTTGATACCAAAAAGTATACCAATGAAGAGTTCTAATCTAGTACTAAATGGAGAAAAAATTTGGGCTAAAGGAATATGTTCATCGAGACGTGATGTTTGGATTCAATTTAATAAGGCTAGATTAAGGGATAAGTAGAAAGGCTAAATGTAAGTATTTTCACAAGGTGTTAGCGAAGAGTTCTACAGGTGGAACCTCTCATTTGAAAAGACATATGGAGTCGTCTAATAAAAAGAAGATAGTATTAGGAGATTAAACATTTTTTACCCCTAACCTAATAAGAGCAAAAAATGAAATGACTACCATAAGTTATGATAGCAACAAAACAAATTTTTTAATAGCTAAGATGATCTTGGTGATGAACAACCACTCTACATTATTGATAGCAAAAAAAAAAAAAAGCATGGTGTTCACTTCACACCAACTAACCTTTAAGATCATAACTTAGAATACCATTAAAAAAAGACATTTTCAAGATTTACAACGATTAAAAGAAAGAAATATTGAAGATGTTGTTAGGTAATCATGGGCAGGTAGCTATCACATCATGTGAACTGTTAATAACTAAAAGAAGGTTTATACGACTGTGACAGCATACTATATTGCAACAAATGGACTCTATGCAGTCAGCTACTAAGGTAAATTATATTCTTTAATATTGTTATCATTTACTTATTGATTATGTTATAATTGATATTTTTTAAATTTTAGATTTATTTATGTATCAGCTCCATATACAAGTGAAAATTTGATAAATGTGTTGATGGATTGCTTAATAGATTGGAACACTGGCAACTTATCAACCATAACTCTCAATAAATGTAGCATAAATCATACATTAATAGAATTATTAAAGAAAGAGCTTGTTTAATGGTGGAAGCTTATTTCATATGTTTTTTCTGTGCATATTGTGAATTTTATTGTGAAGGCAAAGTTAGAGGTGATAAAGAAAGCAGTAGATTCAATCTAAAATCAATATGTTCCAACAAAGGAACTACTCTCTCATCCATCAGGGCTAGAGACTCAAGAATTGCCTCTATTTTGGTAACCCTTTCCATCATATTACTTCCACCAGTCATCGCTCTAGATTGGCTCTGATAAGCATAGTAATTGGAGTTTAACATCCAAAAAAGTAGAAAATTTTGAAGAAACTGCATGATAACTACACATTCTATACACGAAGAAGTTAGTTTTGGATTGTCCTACTAGATGAAATTCAACATTCAAGATGTTAAGGTTAAGATGTTCAGCAGGTTGAGAAAAAAATATTCTCAATATACTTGCCTGCCAATAGAAGAATAATGATAGTTGGATAAAGCACTTTGTGCGAAGGGATGAGAGGATTAATGTCGGATCCAGTTTTACAATAAGTCTATATTCTTTTTCTATGTATATAAGTTCTTACAATTTTGAAGGTTTGTTTCATTTCCCCTAATATTTTGGTTATATCATTTGACTGGTTTTCACTTCTTGGGTTAAATATGCGAAGTATTTGTAAAATATTTATACTAATTAAAAGTATATATAAATCCTAGGTCAATATCGGAACCAAAAAAAATCAAATTGGAAGGAGATATTTTATAATGCTACTGAGTTGTTCCCAGAAACAAAATATCCAACTTCACACATTTACTTTAACAACATATGCATGATTAAACAAGCTTTATTTAGTTGGACATTTGATTTCAACGAGGTGATCTAGGTCACAACAGAGAAGATGATGAAAACTCAATTCTTATTAGTTTATGGTCGAAGAAACTATGAGAGTCATTTATATATTAAACTTGAGATATAAGATGGAGGGGTTATATTTTTATTTTCAAAAGTTGTATGGTGATTGGGATGAAGAACACGTTGATATCATAAAACAATTATGGCATAATTTGTTTAATAATATCAACTAATATTGGACAAAGATCATGATCGTATTAGTTCAGTATCAGCTTCAACTTCAGCTTTATATGACTAATGCAAGTCCCAAATTTACATAATTCATCAAAGAAAAAAAGGCTAGAACTTCTTATAGTAGGGTGCGGTTAGACAATTATTTGGTGGCAAGTATTATGATCAAAGTTGAAAATGTATAGTTTGATGTATTGACATGGTGGAAGACACATAGAAGTACATTTTTTATCATGCAAGCAATTGCACGAGATCTCTTAGCAATTCCACTATCTTATATTGCTTCATACTCTGCTTTTAATACTAGTGGTCAAATAGTTAGTCCTCATCATGCTTAAATTTATCTTAATGTTATGAAAGCTTATATGTGTGCCCGAAGTTAGCTAGATTATAATGATTAGCTAGCCCCTTTTGTCTACTGTAGGTTTGTTTTCTTTAATCTTTACTTTTGGATTTACTATTTCTCTCACTTGATTGCATTATTTTTTTACAATTGAAGATATAAATTTTTACTTGTATGGATTTTTCAATTAAACAAAAGAACTATAGCATAATAAAATTCAATAAAATAGGAATTTTTACGATCTAATAGGCAATAAAACAATTGCATAATAAAGACCAATTATTTAAGGGTTTTTAGGGGGTTCATAACCTAGACACTGATTCCTAATATTGATTGTTTTCTATGTAATTTATTTCGTTTATGTGTTCAATATTGCTACCTATTTTATTTTAGTAGCTAAGTTTTATTTTCTTAATTAAAAGCCAAAATCCAATTCTTAGGTTAGATAATAGGAGAAAGGCACTTACTAGTAATCATTGTTTTCTTGGGATCGATGCGTACATACCAGCTACATCTATGTCATGTACTTGCGATAAAGTTATATTGGTATAAAGATATACCAATCAAAAACTCTTAAGTAAATTTAGATAGATTTAAAACTAGAGAGGAAGCATATGTCTTCTTCAATGCTATAAATGCCTTTTCATCTTTTATACACTAATAAAAAGCATTCATTTTAAGGAGTGAAGTTAAAAGACTTACTTAATTGTCTGTACCTTTTAATGAAACACCTATAATATCCAACTAACTTAAGAAGCCTCTTAATTACTTCAAATTGATAGGTGTAGACATATTATACATTGTTTTGATCTTCGTAAAATATGTGGAACTCCCTTAACAATGATTATGTTGGCCCCTAAATTTTTTTTATTTGATTAAGCATGATTAAATATTTTTGGGGTCTAGCAAGATTAATTGGTGTTAGAATTAATTGGTATGTTAATGTAATTAAGGATAGGTGGCATGAGTTAGAAAATTGAAGTGTTAAAAGTGTTAAGTTACACTAAGGGCATTTTGGGCATGTCACTTAAAGTGGTAAGAACCTAGGCTTTTCATTAAGGGTAAGATGGACATTTTAGATTTAATAAGAGTATAAAAGGAGAAAGAAAGGCTTGTCTTAGAGAGAAGAAGAAGAAGAAACAAAAAATTGGAGGGAGAAGGAGAGAGAGAGTCGTAGAAAGGGAGAAAGAAGGAGAAAAAGAAGAGCTTGAGCTAGGTTT
>JAOTAZ010000218.1:21243607-21255622 GCA_025629785.1 Erythroxylum oxycarpum
CCGGTACCGACCGGTATTTTTCGCCGGTACCGACTATACCTGTACCAGTACCGATTTTCGGCCGAAACGGAACATACCGACCGGTACGGTACGAAATTCAAATCATTGATATTATCCGTTAGTTTCAATTATTTAAAATTTGGATGAAATATTTTATTAAAATTATTTAATTTAAATTTAATATTTAAAAATTAAAAAAAAACTTTGCTCCAGTCAAATTAAGTTTGGGCTTAGGCCCTTGCTCTTGAGCCCAATACCTTAAGCTTGATTGGACTCAAGCCCAGCCCGAATAATAATTTTCAGGTTGACCCCAGGTTAGGGAGCACAATCCGAACCTAACTCATGATCAAACCTAGCATAAAGGTGTGTTTACTGTAAAGCTTTAATCATTCATCACCCAATTATAACCCTTTTGCCTTCGTTTCATCAAACTCAATTAGCAGTCTTTGTCCTCTCCAGTCTGCCTACAATGGTGCTTTTGAGGGTTTAGGCTTTTATACTTACCCTGAATCTTTGGAGTGTCTCTGTAAATTCCACGAATGTCGGAACACTTTCTTGTTTTTGATAAGATCGTAAGCACGTTGAAAACTCTCGAAACATAGTTTTAAAGGATATTCAGTGTAGCCTTGATTGTCACTTCCCCAAATTCTCGACACATGTTCCCAATTGGAACAAATATGGCCAATCGCTGCGGTGGGTGCAAAACAGAGTCTTATTACCCTGCTCCTATCAACTAACTCACAACTAATCTCATTACACTCTTGTCATGTTTGGTTTGCTACATTGCAAAGCATATGCTTTAGTTTGATGGAGAAAACAAAACGTGGAATGGTGGCACCCAAATACTTAGTATAAAGCTTTTCGATAAATTACCTGTTTCATATAAAACGACCAAATCTAATATAATAATAACATTTTGATACTCCATGTTCCGAATACAATGACCAAACCTGATTTTTTTCATCATACAAAATATTAACCTTTTTTGTTATCACAAATTTTGCAAAACTGAAACCAAAACCTCAACGAGGGGCAATGGTAGCTACAGGACAGGGGTGTGCCAGTCTGAATTCTCTACAAAAGCAATATTGACAGGCTGAGCAGCTCCGTCTCTCTGAATTTTACACCTATAGGAACTTCCAACATTCAACAACACAAACTGACGCAGACATTTACAGATCAAAATAGAAAAGAGATGACCCCAGAATAATAGGGAAAAGAAAAAGATGAAGGGAGAAACATTCTCAATATCACAATACACATGAGAAACAACTTAGCTAGAAGTAATTTACTACTGGAGTTCCTATTGGAATGCAGGATTATAGATGAAATCATGGCCGATGAAGCCAAAAATAAGTTCTAACCACCAGCCCAGTAACAAGTAGTGTGTGTGGTCATATAAGCAGAGGTTCCAAAGGCATTATGTTAATGATCAAAGGTGGTGCATCTTTAATTAGCCCCTAATATTTTCACGAATGTACAAAATAAACCCTAACGTTTCAGAGTGTATCCTAAAGTTTATCCTACGTTCAAATAAGACCTTAAGGTTTGGAGACCGTTCAGATTGGGCCCCGATCACTGACGTCGTAAGGGCACCATCAGTCATCTGCTTACATGGTCTGTTAAATGCTGACATGTTTTTTTTTAAATTATTTTCCCTAGATGTGGGACTCACAGTTGCTGACATGGGCACAGTGGTGGGTCCCACATCAGGTCCAAAAGTGCTACGTCTCATTCTCCCTCAAATGCAGCATTTTTGGATAGAAACGCTGCGTCTCCTTCCTCTTCCCAAACAAACGTTTGTCCTCTTCCTTTTCCCAAATCCCTCTTACTCATAGACACCACCATGCTTCAATCTTCACGGTCTTCTCCCATCTTTTAACACAATCCCATTTTTCTCTCCCCTAATCCCTAATCTCTCATTTCTTCCAACAAAATCCCTCATCTTGAGCGTCTTCTGTCTTCTTCACTGTGTTCTTCCTCAGACAACATTTCATTGTGGGAGGTCATTATTGTCTACCTTTTATGTATTATGTGGTCCCCTAAATCTGTGTTTGTGTCCATTGTTGTCTGCCTCATCGTGGTTTTTTTGCTTTTTTAATATTGTATGTTGTGGTCCCCTATGGTTATTGTGGTGTTGCATGTAAGTCGTGATCCCCTATGCTTGTTGTGGTGTTGGATGTAAATCGCGGTCCTTTACAGTTGTTGTTGAAGTTGGTATACCATTATAGCATCGCTACAATTCTCACCTTCAACATGTTCCATCTAGTAAAAATAAATGTTCACTCTTAAAAATATATTCTTATTAATGCCTCTTGATGATTGTTATTATTGAAAATATCGATAAATCTGTCTTGATTTCCTTAATTCCATGCTCATGTTTAGCCTCCATTCAATTGAAATGATTTTGCTTAAAATTTTTAAATTTCCTCTATTCATGTGATCTAATCTCTTTGCTATGATACCCCACTGTTGTGATTAAAGATATACGATAATTCTTCACGTAATAAATAAGAAATTGAGAGATTAATGAGAGAAAAGAAAAGTTAATGATTATATTCCTCCAATAACTTTTTAACTAGCTTCCTCAACTGGCCATTACACTCAATTCCCTTATTCCCTATATTTATATGAAACATGTATTCTTATAAGTGTTCACTAAAAACTTACAAAAACATAACTTTTATTATTATCTTCTTTCAGATTATGTTGTTTTCCCCTCATCTCTGGCAAGAATGATGAAAAAGATGAATAACACACATCAAAATTTAGAAATTAACAAAGTTGTTATTTTGTTTAAATATTAAATAAATTAAGGTTTAAGAGTTAGTTTATCTTAATTATACAATATGGGACATATGCACTAGGAACCCTTGGAAATGAGTTTAGATCCTGTATCTCTAGTATTGAAGTGTCTTGAAAAATATTCCCTACTTACTCACTAGATGTTAGATTAAAATAAATAACCACACCTTACTAGCTATTTGGCCTTAGTTAACAAAAATAGGTGGGTATTTTCCCACCTATCACCTAATCTGACACCCTTTTCATTTTTAGAAAGGAAAAAAAATCAACTTAAAACTTTCATTCCCTCTCTGCCTGCTCAACCTGAAACTTTCATCTCTAAGTTGGGTAACTTCCCATTTCCATAAAGTACTTTAGGCATGAAGGAATAATAAAATAATCACCTCACTAAGGGTAGAGGATTGTATTGCTATTTGTAACCAATCTTGGGAGCATGCATTGGAATATTTAAATGTATGTTTTTTTGGTGATACACTTGGATTTTATAAATTTTTTTTGAACACGTGTATATGATGGCTAAACATGGAAGCATAAGGTTGTTTTATGGAGGAAAGTTTGTTGAAGAGCCAAAGTTGAAATATGTTGATGGGGAATCAAGCATTTTTGATAAAGTAGACTTGGATTTTGTTAGCTATAGGCAAATATGTGAGATGGGGAAGGAATTAGGATACCTTCAAGTCAATAAGGCCTAGTACAAAGAACCGAGTTTTGAGTTTAGTGAGTCTTTGAAGTTGATTGAGTCAAATGAAAGTTGTCTCTAGCTTATCAATCTGATGAAAATTCACAAAAGGATTGATGTATATGTAACTCATATGATCAATATCCCATCATATGTACCTGAGGTATTGCCTATATTGGGAGGAGCGGATGGAGATGGGGAGGGTGACAAGGAAAGTTGTGGAGCCATAGAGGGTGAGGAGGTAAGTAGTGGAGCCACAAAAGGTGTTAATACTGAGGGTGTTAGTTTAGGAGTTGATGCAGAGGTGGATGATGATGATGATGATGAGGATGACGATGGTTTCATACATGTTAAAATTCTCGATGACCACAAGCCAGTTGAAATTGAGTCGACAAATTTTGGTAGTTCTATTGGTAGTGACCAATATCCTAACGAAGAAGAGCCTGGTGAGGCATTACAAAGACCAAGTAGTACTATAAGGCACAATCCATCCAATGTTGAACCAAATTTGAGATTGGAAATGAAGTTTGACCCTGCAAAAGATTTTAAAGAGTGTTGTGAATTATGCAATGCGAACAGGCTACAATGTAAAGTTTAAGAAAAGTGACAGGCATAGGATGAGAGTGGGATGTATTGAGGGATGCCCTACAGTTGTATGTCGTTTGTCACAAGAATGATGGGTGCTTTAAAGTGGGGACATATGATGAGCATAGGTGTTTTACGACCAACAAACCAAAATTGGTTTCCACTAAGTTCCTAATGAGACATTTTATAGACATTTTAGGGACATAATACTTAAGAAGCCTAGTATCTCGACAGCGAAGATGGTCAAAGATTGTAGAGAAAAGCCCAATATATCTATCAACTCAAGTATGTGTAGAGCTGCCAAAAGGAGATTGAGAAAAGAAAGGGCGAGTGATTATGTGAATGAGTATGCGAAACTACAAGAATACACTCATGAGTTGAGGAATAGTAACCCTGTATTAACAACTGGGTTAAAGCTGGATAGAAATAAAAAAACTAGTTTGTTACAAGTATGCAACTATTTAAGTTTTACATGTTATTGACAATGAAACATGTAGTTGTCTATGAAGTTTATTCATTAATTCATGCATCTTTATCTCTTTTTTGTAGTTCAAAAGATTATACATATGCTTTGATGCAATGAAAAGAGGATGGAGGCATTTGAGACCCATCTTTGGTATTGATGGTTGTTTTTTGAAGATTGAATTCCAAGGTCAACTGTTGAGTGCAGTTGAGAGGGATGGGAATGGAGCTATGTATCTGTTGGCATGGGTAGTTGTCAAGGTAGAGAACACTGATTCGTGGACCTGGTTTATGAGTTTGTTGACTTCAAACTTGGAGTTGGGTAATGGTGAAGGAACTAACAATAATATCAAATATGCAGAAGGTATTGTTTTTTCATTGATTAATGAACATATTATATTGTATCAACTATATATTAACTTTATCTATTCCATTGTTATAGGGATTGATTAAAGCAGTGGAAAACACAATCCCATGCCACTCATTGTATGTGTGCACATCACATATACCATAATTGGCATATGAACTTCAAAGGAAAAGACTTGCGAAAGCAATTTTGGAATTGTGCTTGGTCAACATACGTGGAAGATTTTAACGAGCAGCTGAAAAGGTTGGACAAAATCACACCTAGATGTGCATTATCATTGCTCGAATATCCAAAGAAGAGATGGGCATGATATTACCAGTCATTTGAATCCAAATGTCCAGTTGTTGATAACAAACATGAGTGAAACATTCAATGGATGGATATTGCCGGCTAGAGATAGGCAAATTATAAGCATGCTAGAAACAATCAAAATTAAGGTAATGAAGAGGCATGCAGAGAGGAGACAATTTGCACATGGCTAGAAATCAGAAGTTACACCTAGGATTGTCAAGAAATTATCATATATCTTTAATCACAACAGTGGAGTATCATAGCAAAGAGATTAGATCACATGAATAGAGGAAATTTGAAAATTTTAAGCACAATCATTTCAATTGAATGGAGGCTAAACATGAGCATGGAGTTAAGGAAATCAAGACATAGAATTTGAAAATTTTAAGCAAAATCATTTCAATTGAATGGAGGCTAAACATGAGCATGGAGTTAAGGAAATCAAGACATAGATTTATCGATATTTTTAATAATAACAATCATCAAGAGGCATTAATAAGAATATTTTTTAAGAGTGAACATTTATTTCTACTAGATAAAACGTGATGAAGGTAAGAATTGCATGCTACACTAGTACAACAACTTCAACAACAACCGTAGGGGACTAGGACTTATATCCAAAACCACGACAAGCATAGGGGACCATGGCTTACATTCAACACCACAACAACCATAGGGAACCACAGCATACAATATTAAAAAAGCAAAAAAGCCAGGATGAGGCAGACAACAATGGACACAAACACACAGGTTTAGGGGACCGCATAAAATAAAAGGTAGACAACAATGACCTACCACAATGAAATGTCGTCTGAGGAAGAACACACAGTGAAGAAGGTAGAAGACGCGCGAGATGAGGGATTGTATTGGAAGAAAATGGGAGATTAGGGATTAGGAAATAGGTAAGAGGAAAATGGATTGTGTCAGAAGAATATGAGAAAAGATCATGAAGATTGAAGCGTGGTGATGTATGTGAGTAAGAGGGATTATAGAATTTGGGATTTGGGAAGAGGAAAAGGACAAACGTTGCGTTTAGGAAGAGGAAGGAGACGCAGTGTTTTTGGACCTGATGTGGGACCCACCACCATGCCCACGTCAACAATGATGGGTCCCATCTAGGGAAAATAAAAAAAGAAAATCATGTCGGTGTTTAATGGGCCGCATAAGCAGATGACTGATGGTACCCTTAGAGCGTCAGTAGTCGGGGCCCAATCTGAACGATTTCCAAGCCTTGGGTCTTATTTGAATGTATGATAAACTTTAGAATTCAATTTGAACACTCAGAAACGTTAAGGTCTATTTTGTACATTCGTAAAAACGTTAGGGGCTAGTTAGCCCTTTTGGCCCTTTTAATTACCTAAAACCTTTAACAACAAAAGACCATTCCAGCACAATCAAAATGCAAATATTTCCAAGTTGGCTATTTCCGCTTTAGATTAACAAGCAAACATGCTCAAAATTGAAAAAATGGGAAGAGAAAGAAATGAAGGCAAGCTTGTAACTGACCTATTGCATTGTGACCTTGATGCATAGTTTTGATTGTTGCAATTTGTACACACCCAATCTCCATTCCGCCAATGTTTTGCTCTAAAAAGCAACACGATGAATAATTGAAGAACACTCTATGAGCAACTTTTGCAATAAAAACAATGTTAGCTCATTCTTTATCTCATTATTAAGGTCGCTTCACTAGGAAGCATATATAGCATATCATACCCTTTTCCAAGCAGTGTAGGCTTTGATACTTGCTGAAGATATTGCAAAGGTGCTTGCCAAGATGGTGCCACATTTGTGCTAAGACTATGATAGGGATCATAGACTTCTGGTCTTAAGTCAATGGTAGTCCCAACCATTTGACTGGATAATGGATATGCTTGCTGCTGCAAATTTGTCTGCAAGTTCAAGAAGGAAATGGATGGAAGTAAAAATAAGATGGAAGGATTGTGAAATTAACACATGACACTGCACTCCAAAAGATTTCCTTACGTTTCCAGAATTTAGTCTCTTGTTCTCAAAATCATAAGCAATCTCTTCTGATGCTAACCGCTTTGTTCCAATAGCTTCATGCCAGAAAGAAGCACAGGTAAATTACTCAAGATGGCACTTGAAAAGTACATGATATGTTGTGTAAGTGCTGTGCAAATTTAATAAAACAGAAAGATGCACAAGCAATTGGGAATATGATAGAAATTCTCTAACCAACAACAAAAATAGCAAACTCTCTGATCATGGGCAACTGCCTGATCAAAAGAGAAATTCTTGAGATAGGCAGCGCAGCCTCCACATGTTCAAGTTCAATTGTCTGGATAGGATCAAGGAGCACAAGTCACTATTATGATTGCCCCGGGACCCAAAATCACACTATTAACAAAGCATTTACCAAAATATTTGTTGGATATAGCATAGCACATGAAGCACAGTATGCTACACTAGTATGTGATCAACTACGAAAAAGACTGAATAAATATATAAATAAAGCAGCTTTCCCCTGCCCACCATATAGAAATAACAAGTAGGCACAATGCTAAATGATCTATAAAGGATATCTGCATTAAGATTAAAGTGTTACCTGGAGGCATAGAAGCATTGCAGCTTTTACACTGGAAACCCAGTGGCAAACATATCAGAAAACAAATAACTTTGTAAAGATTAATATTAGACTAAAAAAAATGTCAGGAAACTTCAGCATACTTGTGCACGTGATGCATAATTATGGAATCCACAAGTGCACATCCAGTCACCATTCCGCCATCCTTTTGGAACTGGAGAAGATTGATTTGAAGGGTTTACATATGGAAGGCCAGAAATTTGGTTTCCACTTAAAGGCCAAATGGAAGCTGACTGAACTCCATAGTTACCTCCTCCTCCAGTAGGCCGGCTGGAAGTCAAAGGGAGCAGCTGTAGGGAAGTACCATTGGTTGCTAACCCAATATTAATCTTTTCTTCTGCTCCCCCTGGGGCCCTGGCAAAATAATGCGAATAAGTTGGGAGGGAAACTCCAGGCATTGCAATTGCTGGCATTGCTGCTACCTCCTTTGGTTGTCCACACTTTTTGCATTTTTCTCTTGATGCATAGTTGTTGTTAGTGCAACCTATTGGCCCATGGCAAACATACGCAACCCAAATGCAGCCACGAAGATGGAAAGGAAGCCATATATACGCACACCAACCAAACCATCCCATACCAAAAAACACATGCAAAAAACACAAACAGCTTAACCTAATTGATAATAAATCCTCCATCCAAGTTGGAAATTTGAAGTCACATATGAAGAAGAAAGATGCACTGAAATTAAAAACCTGATGACATTGCTGTATCAAGAAAAGAATACGAAGTTCAGAAAATTAATAAATGGTCCGGTTAACACTTGCATAAATCCCAATATCAAAAGCCTCGCCAAACTTTGGTTCTAGCTAGTTATCTACAACAATATGTTCCAAGTTTCATACCACACAAACCTCTAAATCAGGAAAAAGCTCGAAGCTTGTTGGCACCGCATACCACATGTATCAGGCCTCAAAAGCAAAGACAAAACTAACCCTCAGCCACTACAACTCTACAACCTACTATAAACCTGAAACCGTCCACAACAGTGACATATGATATGCCAAAGCATTCCCAGAAAACCACAAAAACCAAGATTCAATCTTTGCCATTCAAATACATTCATATTAACCAAAACATACTCATGCGCATGCATAGCGAGTAAGAGATTGGTGGGGACGGCTAACCAGCGCAAACCCAATCGCCGATGCGAGGAAGCCACTTGGAATCACGAGGGGTTTTGGCATCTACGAGAAGGCGAGGCTGTTTGCATCTATTGCAAAACGATCTAAATGCATAGTTCCTGTTCTTGCATCCAATGCATTCCCAATCACCTTCTCTTCCTTCTCCCATCTTATTGCTCCTCTATTCGTTCTCTCAGAGTCCCTTTTTGTTCGTCAATTTCAAGTAAGCAAGAACATGGAATTAAATTGCTGACAAAGATTCGGTCTTTTTCAAGTTCCAGAGAACTTTGTATCTATATATATATCTCGGAGCTCTCTGGCAATAAGCAAACAATAAGGAAGACGGCGGTTCGCAGCAGGTTGAGGATTCCGTACGTGTGTCTAGATGAGGATTTCGTGGACTTTCAGGATAGTGAAAAGGCCCTTTAAAGATGGGCTATATCATTAGGCTACAAGAGCCCTGAAATGGATTCGTAGCATTATCGCTAGACGTGCAATTAAAATTTACACGGCTATTGCCTGGAAGCCCTTCAAAATTTCTACAAGAAACAAAAATTACTTATAGTCATGACAATGGAATAGTAAATATTTGGTTTTTAACACCTTCTCTTTGTAGCATTGTGTATTGAAACTGAAAAGTGAAAAATGGAGGATTTTGATACGATTCATTAGCTATTAACAAGTCAATTGCAAAAGAACAATGCAGAGAGTGGTTTAGTACAACAAGGCACACAGTATAGATGTATGATGTGCTTAATCCAGTTCACAAAGGCAAGAAGAGCTCTTCTTGGATAGTCCATAGTAACCATATTTGAGGACCAAGTCACCTGGCTACGAGGCCCCGTCTGATGAAGAATCACTGCCTATCTATGCCATGATCAAAATTGGAATGAGTTGATACTAAAGTATATTTACAAGTAAAGAAGCAAAGTTTGATGCAAGTTTTTTGATATCGCCTATGACAAGGACTGTGGCACAGAAGAGTTTGTCAGCAAGGCAGAAAGGAGACCAACAAGGAGTGCACTGTTGTAAGTGGTTGGTTCACCTTGAAGTGAGTTGTTTCGGATGTCATTATAGGTCTCATTTCGGGAAGGGCCGCCTACTAGTGCTCCGACAGCTAAATTTGGGTTCGGATCTGTCGTGTAAAGCCAAATAAATCCATCGCTGCAGCCTGTGGTGGCATCAAGAGGAATCGAAGATCCCCTGTGGTGTATGTGCTGCGGGTAGGAACTTTCATAACCAACAAGATAGCTCATCTTCATTGGATTATTTCCTAAAATGTAATCCGCCTGATGAAATACCAAGTTAGCACTATCAGCGATGCATAAGACTGAGGAACGTTCTAATATAAAGTGCAAGCTGGATAAGTGCTTATGACATAAAATTCTTCAGAGAAATGTACGAAGCATGAAGTTCAATCCTGTCGAAAATTTGTTGTAAAGAAGCACCGGCACTTTCTGTCCTAAAAAGTACATTTACTTCAAGAAAATCGACAGGTTGCAAAAACACCAGGTCTCAATGATCCCCTCCTCCTTATATAACATACAGACTAGCGCAAGGTTTTAATTTTCTGTGATTACTATAGAGGGAAATTGCAGTCCACAGTTACCATGTTTGTAATTTCTGTAATATACTGCAACTGCACTGTTGCTTGCCATTATCCTTTTTATCATCATAGCTTGTAAAAGGAACCAATATAATCATTGTGCTTTAATTTGCAACAGAAAAGTAGGAATTACAGGAGTAGTTGGAAAATCAAAGTAAACAGTTGCATACCTGGGAAATGGCAAATTTCCTAAGATCAGCAGGCTTGTAGTAATTTCCATCACAATAAAGAGTTGAAACCTGTGAGGCTTTCATGTAATCACCAAATAGGACAGCTAAGAATGCAGAGGCCACAGCATACTGCAAAGGATTCGATTCTAAGACCCATATCAGGCCACCTGCATTAACACAGGTTTCAGTTCAGGATTCAAGGTCTCGCAATATATTCTAACAGAAGTGCGAGGGATACGATGAATTAACCTGCCAAAGTTTCTAGTCAAGTACAAAATTCAAACATGATGAGGATTTCAGGTAAAGCGGTAAAGGTATAAGATAGCCAGCTGAGTTTCTTTTTCCCATCAGGAACCTTCATCAGGAGAAAGAATCCAGACAATTAATGGCCTCTATTGATCAAAATGGTGCCAGTTAAAAAAATACCATATCATAGGAGATTCTTTTTGCATTCACTGATTGCATACTACAAATGATCGCAAATTTGCCAGATGCCAAACTCTAGGTTTCTGTACCTCATAGCAGGTCATATCCTAATTCCTTCTATACCTAGTTATTGGCAAGCATAAACGAAATACATCACATAGGCAGGCAGTCTTCCTAATTAAGCAAGTGCTTTACTGTCCCATCCAAGTTTTATTTAACGATCTCTATTATTTCAATAGCCAGCTAGGAATTCTGCATGTACACTGCTGAAATGGTTCTGAATAAGCATAAAATTAATTAGTAGAACATAATTACTTTCTGTTCTGCTAGAAGTGACTGTTGGTGAATCTGGAAGGAGCTGACACATGAATTCCTTGGCTGTTTTCCAGTACATCTGAAGGTACATATTTTCTTCAGATGGCATTCCTTCTTCCCCCAAGATGTCTAACCTGGCAAACAGAACCTGCTTCAAAGTCGATCGTGTATCAGCTGTTGGTTTTTCTGCTTTTGTCTTGAGCAATAAGTTTGGGAAAATATGGAAAAGCATCCCTGGTGTTACTATAAAGAGCACTTTTGGATTTCATTCAACAGGTACAAATTGTTGGAAAAATCGGGTAATTTTTTTCTCTAAAATAAACAACTAGTGAAGTGAACCGATTCAGTAATACCCAGGAAAGACCGCCGAACAGTCTCCTAAGACAGTATTACTATTCCACGTAAAATTCCAGGAAAGGGCGGAGGGGTCACAAACGGTCCCACTTAAAATCCGGCCTCCTAGACAGAGATTACGTGCACGGTGTATTTATCACAACCTAACCCGTGTACACACACGAACAGTAAATACACCCAAATAATTAAACACAACACTACAAATATACCCGACAAATAATATTGA
>JAOTAZ010000218.1:21265904-21277188 GCA_025629785.1 Erythroxylum oxycarpum
GAATTTATAGTTTGCTATCTGTGACCCCTAAGAGTGCTGTATTCTAGAGGTAATTTGCCGCCAATTCTGCCAAATGAATGAGTGCAAATTTTAAAACCTTACTGGTAATAATCTACAAGGGTATATAGAGACCAAATATCTCCGATTACAAAGGTTTTATTCAACTTTCTTCCTCGTTATCCTCTCGGTAACATAAAGGCCGTTGCTCATAACTCCGTATATAAAATGCAAATGGCCCAAGCCAAGGCTGATAGGCTAATTTGAAAGAAGATGACAACCTGTCTTGACATTGACGTTTAAGAAATGTATTACTGTTATCTATATCCAAAAGCATGGCACGCTCAATTAACTTCAAAGACCATGCTTTTTCTAGGAACATTTGATTATTAGAGAATGATCCATCCCTCTCTATAACATCATTTCATTTTGTCATCTTACCACATTCAATAGACATCACACCTAACTTCACTCACCCATACCAAAACTTAATGAAAAAGTAGAATGTTAATTAAACTTTTCTAATGTACTAATTATAACCAGAAATTTAATGCAATAATATCAACGTATTTTATAAAATAATCATAATGATAATAAGAAATGCAAGGCAGAGGCTATATTATTATTATTATATTATTCCCCATTAATTGATTATTATTATTATTAGGTAAAAGCTACGGGGAAAGGGGAAAGGGAAAGGGAAAGGGAAAGGAAGCGAAGTAATGGGAAAAGAGAAAGACATTGAGTAGCTTCTCTCTTTTCCATTCTTTTCTTCTCTTCTTGCTTTTGTTTCATTCCTTCGTAGAACGATTGTTTTCGACTCTAGATAAGAAGATAAAGGTTACCCATTTGCCAATTCTTCAAGCTCTTCACGAATCAGGGATCAAGGTGGTGTCTTTTCTTTTTTGTTTTTCGACTCTGTAATGGTCTTGACTCTTTAAAATTCTTTTTCCTTGAGTTTAGTTCCTTTATGTTTTTGGGTTAATTCTGCTGATCTCCTATTGTTTTGGGGATTATGGCTGGGTTTGATTAAGAGAAAATTGTTTTCTGGCGCCTTTTGACGAGTGAAGTTAAACCCTAAAATTAGGGTTTGCTCTTGTAGGTTGTGTTGTGTATGATGAATTTATTGAGCTTTCTATATCTCCATCAGGGTGGCTTTCCTTTTTGTTCTTTAATTACATTCATGATGTCGAAAGCTTGGAACTTGTAACTAAAAATAGCTTTCTGTGGGGTTAAAGGGTTTGTTCTTCTAGTTGACTAGATCATTTGATTTAATTCAGTTATGTGAGTAGAGCAACTTCTTCCTTTTGAGTCCTCTTCTTCCTCGTATTGTCGAAGATGATCTGAGAACGGGAACAAGTGTTGCAGCACTCAATTAAGGAAATATGCACCCTATAAATGAACAAAATGTTGGAGACGGATAGTTCAATGGAGCTTATATTGTGGCGTGAAAATGAGAAGTTTTGGAATACATGGGTGGTTGCGTAGGTGGACAATCAGACAACTGAAGCTAGGCAATGCCGTTATCAGTCTATTTTGCAATTAATGTAAAAGCGATAATGTAAAATAGCGCATTAGATTAAACCCAACTGTGAGTATTGATCAAAGTGGAATTTGGGAATGTTTGTCCGGGCCTTATCTTACTTGTTATGAATTGTTGAAGTATTAATCTTGACTTGGTGCCACTCATAGTAATTATTTTAGTTTGTGACTCTTGGTACCTACGTTTACCTTATATTCTCTTCCTTTGTGTACTGTGGGATGTTAATGGCAGAGTTTAAAGGCTAAGATTATGTTTGTCTTTGTAGCTCAGGAAAGTACATGGCAGCAAGAGAAGATACAGATTTTTCTAGTTTGAAATCTCAGCTAGGCGAAACTAATGATTCCTGGAAAAAAGAGATGGAGCGACGGCAAACCCAAGTTGATGTTTTGCAAGCCAAGTTAGTGGAGGTAAAGGCCTGTATACAGGGATCTGAGGAAGATCGAAAGAAGGAATTGGAGGTTCTTTGGCGAAGAGTGAAAACCACTGCAGCCTTGCTGACCTACTTGAAATCAAAAGCAAGAGTCATGGCTGTTCCTGATTTAGCCTACACATCGTGTGGCATCAAACAATTAGAAGGAGTAGGACTTGTTGATAAGAATGGTACACCACTGTCTAGTTGGTCTAGGAATGTTGATCTTTCTTCATTTGACAGTTCAGATGAAGAAGCGTGGATTAGACTCACAAAGGAACATGGTAGCTACGATGAACCAGATGAAGCTTACATTGGTGAATTACTGAAGTCTGTGCAAATGGTGGCAGATGTAATGGAAGCCCTTGTTAAGAGAGTTGTAATGGCAGAATCCGAAACTGCAGTTGAGAAAGAGAAGGTGACCTTAGGGCAGGAGGAAATTAGAATGAAGGCAATACAAATAGAGACCATGTCTTCAAAATTAGAGGAAATGGAGCGATTTGCTTCAGATACAAATACCAGTTTGAATGAAATGAGGCAGAGGGTTGAGGATTTAGTTGAAGAAACATCAAGACACAGGCAACGAGCTTCGGAGAATGAACAGGAGCTTTGCCGTGTGAAAAGGGACTTCGAGTCTATGAAATCTTATGTGAGCAGTCTTATTAGTGTGAGGGAAACACTTCTTTCATCAGAAAAACAATTTCAGACCATTGAGAGGCTTTTTGAACGGTCAGTGTTTTCTGAAACAAGTTTTCGTGCTTTGTGATGCAATTTTTTCTTTCTTCTCTTCATTATGTCTAAAGTGTTGATCTTTTTGCCAAGAGTCTGGCATTCATGAGTTCCATCAACTCTATATGGGAAGTCCGATGGTAGGCTTCCCCAACCACAGAGCTGAAAGTTTGTGGTTTGGGTCAGTACGAGTGGTGGGTGTTGGGGTTGTATGCATTTTCCCTTCAAATTCCACAGCCAAAAAAGAAATAGTAGAGAGAGAAAATTGATGAACCCTTCTCAAGCAACCTTACAGAATGTATCGGGAGTTAAAATTTGGCAAATGAAATGTAGTATTACCAAGATTGGGGGTGGTTCTACTTTGAGCTGGGTATCTTTCTTGTTGTATAGGATTGTTTGACGTTCTTAATAATTTGAGATCACTATAGTTTCATGTTATCCGAAGCCTTTTTGGATGAAAGATTGAAATTTTGTAACTTCGTATGTGTACATAAATCTATTTTACTCTCTTTGGTGATTATTATATCTGCAGGTGATATGCATTTTGATCATTATTTCTTTATGACTCAGATTTGCTTTAAATCTAGTATTCAGTTGATGTTTCACTTCCTTTGCATAAACTATCCATTGGACTCTCACTTTATTGTCTAGAATTTCATGTCTACCAAGTCATCCATATCTGTGATTGATGGTATGATACATAGAGGCTTGCATCAAAGAATCAATTTTCAAGCTTGTTAATCATTTCTTCTCATTGTGAAGTAGGTTGGTTGCAAAGACCACACAATTGGAGGGTGAGAAAATGCAGAAAGAAGCTGAAGTTCAGAAACTAATGGACGAGAACGTGAGTTTGACGGCTCTTCTCGACAAGAAAGAAGCTCAACTTCTGGCAATGACTGAACAATGCAAGTTAATGGCTCTTAGTGCTTCAAACATTTGATCTGGTGGGTCTGTCGTGTTCTGCCACATGATGGCTTCTAGCTTATGCCGAACGGATGCCAAATCCAGCTGCCTATGTGCCACGGAAAATGGGGAGTTTTAGGACTGCTGGATTTCAAACTTCCCAGGCTGATTCTTTGAAGTGTAACGTTGTGAAGAGCTCAGTGAAGCCATTTTTAATTATCATTCATATGCACGTGCAAACTGAAGCCAGGAAATGTTAATTTAAACAGTTGTGATTGGCAGTGCAAATCTGTTGTCAAATAGTTGAGGTTTCTCACCAGTTGTTGGATGCGGAAGTTCCACACTCGTGTGTTCAATGCTTGTTTGTTTCCTAATCATACCTAGAAATTGCATAATTCTAAAACAATGACTTATGCAAGATTATCCTTCTCTCGCTGTCAATTAAATAATTGTGGAATAAGCTTTCCAATTCCTTAATTGGAAAGGACAAATCATCGCAGAAGAATTGTTGTTCATTGAATAATTGCATAATTAACTGTTCAATAACTTATCTCAGATTCTTCTCATTTAATTAATTGTGGAATTATTATATAACAAAGTGAGTGTTCCAAACGAGAAATTTGAATGATATCTTTTATTTTTGGATGATTTGTTGTATGAATGGTCCAAATATTTCTAGGGCAAGAATGGGTGCGAGAATATGACCTTGTTTGGTAAATGACAGATTAACTCTTTTTTTTAGCAGATTCAGAGATATTTGGTTATTTAATTGTGTCAAATTGCTAATAGCCATATTTGGTAATCAACTGATTGAGTTGACGAATTGAATTCAATCTGTTTTTTAAAATGCTCATACGAGAAGTATTTTGCTCTAGCAATTGAGAAATTAAAGAACGAAAAGATGATTATGCCCAAACGTTATTACAAATTACTTAAGCTATCATTGTAGTTAACCAATAAAAAAACATACTTGAATGTTAAACAATTAAAAAATACATACTTGAGTGTATAGAAATTCACTTTAACAATAAAGTTATTAGGAGCAGCAGCAGTAGTAGTGATGCTTCTATTGGAGAATATTTCTTTCCTGCTAATGCTTTTACTCCTTGTGTAGACAAGAATTCCATAAGATTTTCATTCCTGTAACGGAATGCGATTGCACTTGTATTTGTCAATCTTGCTACTATTCCTCGAGTAATCAATAGATTAGCTTCTCCTGACACCCATGACTCATAACCTTTTGTTTTAACTATTATCTCCATGTACTTATAGAAAGTCTTCATCATGGATAACATCTTCTTCCAGCTTTTCTTTTCTTAACTCATGCATAGTTTCCATGAGTTCCTCAATTTGTTGAGTTAGCCGGATAATTTCTTGATCGTATTGTTCCGCTAATGGTCCACTTCGAGGTTCTTTTTCGATGAAAATTTGATCATCAAATTCTGCATACTGCATAATATATTCCAGAGCATCATTAAAAGCATAAAAACCTTTAAATTTAGGTTTTCCCATTTGATTAATTTTCTTGAGCAAAGTGGAATAGTAGCAGTATATTCCTTTATCCAGGCCGTTGATCAAAGCATAATAAAAATAACTTTTTCCAAGTGGAGGATCCATTATTTTGCTGAAGTAGTACTGTAACGCACAGCATGCATTTTGTTTTTGTCAGCTACTGTTAGCTTTCCATATTGCGTCTAAGAGACATTTTTGTTGTTTGTCAACAGGCAAATTATCCAATGGACGGTATGCTTTTGGATCCATTGGATCCGATATTGGTAATTGGATATTGCCAAAACGGCAAAACTTTTGTCTATTTCTTTCCTCTGTTAGAGTAGGCGAGGACCTTTTCTTTGTTAGGCTTGTTACCCTTTTAACCAGATCTTCTAAACGAATAAAGCCTACAGGGCTTTCCCCAACATTTCTTGGGCTTGACCCTATCTCTTCATTGGTAGGCCTTTTATTTCGTTGATCGCCTGAGGAAGATGTGTCAGTATCTCTTTTTGTTTCTCGTTTACAACCATTGCTTTCTCATAGAGCTCATCGAGAGTTCTGTAGGCTGATTGAGTTTCTTTTGGATCTCTAGATCTTCCTGGTGAATGATTTCTTCTAATATGCTTGTCTTTCTGATCCATGCTGATACTACCATTTTTGACACAATACGAGATAATTGATCAGCAAGTATATTTTTCTTACCATCAATATGTTCAAAAATTATATTCACACCAGTGCTAGTGATGAAATCAGTAAAATTAATCCACCTAACCCTTGATGGTTTGTTCTGTGATTGTTTATTATAAAAGCTAATAATAGCTTGACAATCTGTTCTGAGAGTTATTTCTTTTTTATACAAATAATGAATCTTAAGGGAATTTAAAGAATTTATGCAAGCATTGATTTCTGCATCTATTGTGGATTTGATAGTATCAAATTTCCCACTAGCATATGCAAAAACCTTTTCTTCATTTCGTGGATATTCTTTCCCTTTTTTCCATTTTTCTATTCCTCCTCATCCTTCCATACAACCATCTGTTTCAATGATTATATAAGCATTTGGAGGAGCTAGCTGCATTTTTGGTAAGTTGTTGACCAGATGTTTAATTCTTTTAACTATTTCTCAATCCATATCACTTATTCTTTATCTACATTAGGAGCAGTCTTATTGTATAGAGGTCTAACCAATATTCCTAGTTTAAGAATAACTAGTCCAAAGGATCAAGAAGAAATGAAAATGATTACACAAGAATCATATGAGAAATTGAAGATGGAAGGGCTAGAGCATATTGTCTTTGATTACTATGAGGACCTGGACTCCAGCATCTTTTCTACGGAGAGCAAATATTCTTATCATGACCATACCAAGATGTAATGAACAGAGAGAATTAAAATCTTTTAATCCTCTTTGCATATTGGCTTCTTGACACATTTCTTTGAGATATAGCCAAGTAAAATGAATTCTTGGCATTATACCTATGAGATTGCCTGGATGTTTCTTTTTGAATTCTTCTTCTATTTTCCTTCCATAAATTTCTGGAAGCTTTCTGAAGAATTTTTCTAATAACTCAGGACTTAAGAATGATCTCCTCGACATAGAGGCCAGATAAAGATATTCCTGCATTAATTTCTTAATATTATTTATTTCTTTGCAGTTTAGCCTTTCTAAATCTGTATATGCTCGATTTTGAAATTCTGTTGATCCTTGGTATGGATCCTCTAATGTAATTATTCATCGTATTTCTGTTGCTAGTTCCTGTTATTCGATTAACAACATTTCTAACAACTTGCCTGTATCGTCTATAATTTCTGATTTGATCTTCTTGCGATGTGGCTACTATGATATTTCTTTCACTATTTCTTTTAGGAATTAATCTTCTATTCCTTTCTTCTGCTGTTCTTGGTTCTTCAAATGAAACACTAGGTCTAGCACTTGTTCTTGTTTGACTCATCTTGACTTTTCAAACTTTCTCTTTTCTGAATCAAATATTTCTTGTGGATTAATAAAATGATAAATTTTTCTTGTTATAGCAGGTGGTGCTATATCTCCTTTTTCCACAATCCTGATTCTAGTAATCCCTTGATTTATTTGTTCAAGAGCTTCTTTAATTTCTGGATTTTCTGACGTAGATGCTTTTGTCAAACTTGTCTCGATTCTTGCAACTTTAGTTCTAGTTGCTCAAATTTCTTTGATAACTTGACTAGCAAGTATATCAGGAGATTATTTTGCTTAACAAGTACTGGTGATACTTTTGTTGCAACAGTTTCTCCGTCAATTTTCAATTAAATCCTGCAGCTCCATTCGATTGTCTGTTGGGTATTTTTTCCTGGGGTACAATTTTTACAAATTTTACTAAAAAGTTTTGAAATGATGATGGTACTTCTAATGTTTTCCTATTACCAAAATAGCCTTGAATTGCTTGTTCAAACCTTTCACTCATATATCTATTATTTTCTACCTAATCTCTCGGCTTAGTTAGGAGGCGGCCTCATTTTCCCCTTCAAACGCTCTCATCAACTGAAAGTGTACTTTTCTGTTATCCTCTCCCAATCCACAACAAAAGACCAGTAGAATAATAACAAACATACAAATGTAGGGTTTATATGCACATATTGCACAAATATACTTGCTAGTCAAGTTATCAAAGAAAGTTGAGCAACTAGAAACAAAAGTTGCAAGAATCAAGACAAGTCTGACAAAATATCCAGCTCATCCTATTGATCAGGTTAGTATTAATGGATTCCCATCTTGTAAGTACATCACCTGCTATATTTTTGCACAAAAAGCACATACTGTCATTGTGCAGATCCAACAATGTATTCTCATGTACTTAGTTGTCTTCATTTTGCAATAAATGCAATAGACTTTCTCAGCATTATAAATTTGCTGATTATGTTGCCATTTATGAGAAATTGAACCTGTAATTTGTAAAGGATGGGGTGAGGAATTTGATAACTCTAATGATATAAAAAATGGCAGTATCAGCATGGATCGAAAAGACAAGCATATCAGAAGAAATCATTATCATCAAAACCATTTGATGGAGAAAGATGGACTATTAACCCTCCAATAGAAGCATCATCATCAAGAATACCACATCATACATTTTTCTGATAATTTAGGACTTAAGAATGATCTCCCTGACATAGAGGCCAGATAAAGATATCACAAAGAAAATTTAACTGCCTATTTTTTGAATGATAAAGATGTTTAAAACTCTTTTTATAACAGGAAAATTGTACTCCTTCAATTGATTCTATTTCAAAAATTGGTTATGAGTTACGAGAATCGAAAGGAAGTTGAAGTAGAAGATGATGTGGAAGAAGAAATAGAAACAGCTCTAATGATAACACATAAAGTTATGCTGGAGTCAAGGTCCTGATAGTAATCAGAGACTTAATCGAATAATAGGTACGAGCAACAGAAATAGAACGTTGGAAATGAACCTTAACCCAGAACACCAGTTAAGCATGCCCAACAAAAGAAGAGTTGCAATGGTACTTGTTGAAGTACTATATATATCTGTAAAAGATATGTATTAGTCCTATCAAAAGAATAAATGACCATAGGAGTTTCTGAAGTGGAATTCCTAGGAGCCATTATTGGCAACAGGAAAATAAAATTGCAACCTCATATTATTTTCTAAATTGGGCCTCCATTAAAGGAATTACATGCTTTAAGGGCTTATCCTGTATTGTGAGATCTAGATTAATAATATCCAGTTTACAGGTTATCCCATTTTTAGCCCAATGTTTCTGAGGATTTTTCCGTATATATTCAAGGGATTCCATTTCTTAAATTTATTTTGTATACTGAGGTATACTTTTTCCAATGTTATACTATACCATTTCTCTTATGGTATAATATTCCTCAGTATCCATTTCTAATTCTGGTATGGCTAATTTAACCATATTTATTTCTATACTTGTTGAAACTTTTGACAAGTTTTTGTAGAACGTGACTGTTGTTCCTTCAAGCCTTATTCCTCCTTGCTGTGATCTTATGAAATTACATCCCACAATCATGTGTATACCATCTTGTGGATTCATGGGTATACAAAATGTGAAAGGTATTCTGTAGCTATTCTCTCCAATTATCATACTCCCAGATACATATGTAGGAGATCGGGCCTTCACTATCAGTTATGGCTTTTAGTTGAAATGGTATCAGAGCCTACCTCATACCCCACACGTCTCAAGTTTGAGTCATAGCTCTGGCGTTGAATTCGATAAGGCGTTATAGAATGCGATATGGAGCGTGGTGGATACATATGTAGGAGATCGGGCCTTCATTATCAGTCATGGCTTTTAGTTGAAATCTCACAAAGATCAAACGGGGTTGCATTGCAAGTTGGTATTAGAGCAAGGTATGAGTAAATAAAAATGCTTTAAACAAACTTTAGAAAGTGATACATATGTAGGAGATCGGACCTTCACTAGCAGTCATGGCTTTTAGTTGAAATGGTATCAGAGCCTACCTCATGTCCCACACGTCTCAAGTTCGAGTTGTAGCTCTGGCGTTGAATTCAATAAGGTGTTACAGAGTACGATACGGAGCATGGTGGATACATATGTAGGAGATTGGGCCTTCACTAACATATGGATTTTAGTTTAAATGCATCGAACGATTGACGAATGGGCAATTGGAACGTGTTCAATCAGACGTCATACAGGAGAAAGAAAAATAATATACCAGAAATAAGAGAAAGGTGGGCAAATTTCAGAGGTAAAAGTATAAATACTTAAAATCAATGGACATTACCACCTACTCAAGCACATGTTAATGGACAGATGTCCATTTGGATGGGAAATATAGAAGATATAGGCAAGTTGCTAGAAATGTTGTTATTTCTTTCCTGTTAATGCTTTTACTCCTTGTGTAGACAAGAATTCCATAAGATTTTCATTCCTGTAACGGAATGCGGCTGCACTTGTGTTTGTCAATCTTGCTACTATTCTGGACATTGCCACCTGCTCAAGCACAAACAGGAGTCATGTTAGTATTACCAGAGGAGAAATCCTGATTCTATTAATTCCTTGATTTATTTGTTCAAGAGCTTCTTTAATTTCTGGATTTTTTGACGTAGATGCTTTTGTCAGACTTGTTTCGATTCTTGCAACTTTAGTTGTGTTTATTCCTGGGAGGGAATACTGATTTTTATGAGTGTTTTCATTAAGCTTTCTATAGTCATAAACCATTCTTTACTTTCCATGTTTTGTTTCACCAGTTATCGGATCAACTGTTGTTCCAGAGTAAACAATCATGGCCATTGTTTTTTGTCTTGACGATGAAGGTCTTATGACTCCAAGCTCTACTACCATTATTTTGCTAAAGTAGTACTGTAACGCACAACACGTATTTTGTTTTTTTCGACTACTGTTGGCTTTCCATATTGCATCTAAGAGATATTTCTGCTGTTTTTCCACAGGCAATGCTAATTCCTTCTTGTCTTCATCATGGATAACATCTTCTTCCAGCTTTTCTTTTCTTAACTCATGTATAGTTTCCATGAGTTCCTCAATTTGTTGAGTTAGCCGGATAATTTCTTAATCGTATTGTTCCGCTAATGGTCCATTTCGAGGGTCTTTTTCGATGAAAATTTGATCATCAAATTCTATATACTGCATAATATATTCCAAAGCATCATTAAAAGCATAAAAACCTTTAAATTTAGGTTTTCCCATCTGATTTTCTTGGGCTTGACCTTGTCTCGTCATTGGTAGGCCTTTTATTTCGTTGATCACCTGATTTCAACTAAAAGCCATGACTGATAGTGAAGGCTCGATCTCCTACATATGTATCCACCATGCTCCGTATCGCACTCTGTAACGCCTTATCGAATTCAACGCCAGAGCTACGTGTTGGACCCCAAATTTTTTCTTAAAAATTTGATTTATTAAATAAAATTAAATGAAGAATTAATGGTGTTTAATGTTGTATTTGGGTAATAGTAATTGGAGTAATTGCAATGATATTTTGAGGTTAATACATGAAATGGGTGTTTTGTGTATGATTGTGTATGAATTTTGTGAAAGAGAAATGTGTATGCGCATATTATTTCTTGTTGAGTTTGTTGTTGGGTATTTGCTTTGGAATAGCATGTTGGAGTTTTGAATTGTGTTTAAGATGAATTAGTTGAGGTAGAGCTTAATAATACCGAAGAGTATGTGTAGTGGGTGAAAATGTGAAGTTGATGTGTTGGTAACCCTTT
>JAOTAZ010000218.1:21308358-21319799 GCA_025629785.1 Erythroxylum oxycarpum
CTTTACTTTCAAAAAGACTCGGGCGAATGGGTGAGCTGATGCTCCCGTTACCCCTTTGATAGGTCCCTCTGCGGGTAGTAGTCGATCCTCCGGTATCCCCATCTACTTGAAGGCATCATGATATAATATATTAACCGAGCTACCCGTGTCGATTATTACCCTTTTCACCTCGCTTCCATTCATGTTTAGATTAACCACCAGCGCATCGTCATGGGGGCAGCTAACACCATCGAGATCGGATTCATCGAACAGTATTATCCCCTCGTTCTGCTTTGGTTTCTTGGCGGGCAAGTCTTCATTGACCTGCCTGACGTACCTTTTTCTACCCTGTGCGGTCGACCCTCCTACCGCATTGCCTTCAACAATCACGTTGATGACCCTAACCGGTCGGTCATTTTGTCGCTTGGCACTTCTGTCACCCCTCGTCCTGGGTTGTGGCCATGTGCCACGTCGGTCGCCCATATTTCTGTTATGCATTTCTCCCTTATCAATATTATTGGGCCTCCAAGGCCTTCACCAACTGTCAGGTCAGCCGCGTCTACCATTATTGTCTCGATCGTCATTACCACGATCAGCAGTTTTTCCATATTGGGCTCAATCGTCCACGATTTTTTCTAGGGCTTCAGCAGAGTGGCGATCGGCCGTCACTCTAATATGCCGAGCGGGGGCCTGCTGTTGTTCCGGTCGAGACTGCAGAACTTGACGAATCAATAAATCAGCCGCTTCCTCTATCTGTTTCTGGGTGAGGGAAGTTTGTGGTGGTGCAGGAGGATTCGCATCGTGGGGGCGCTGGGAATTAGGATGCGAATTGACCTCAGCGTCGTCCTCCAAGGCTATGCTCTGCTCTTCATGATTTTAGTTGTGCAGTTGCGGTTGATCATCCGGACGTGAAGATTGAGTGCGGGAGTCATGATGCGGCGGCGGAAGAGTGACGGGTAATTACAAACCCATCCGTTGCATCGCAAGAGTCGTGACGGTAGCAACGTCAGGATTGGCCGCTGCCGCTTTACTGCCTGTGTGTTTCTAGACGTGATGCCCTAATGTCATGCCCCACGGTGGGCGTCAACTGGTTCAGTCGGATTTTGCTGGGGCTGAACATCATTGTTTGGATCCATGATTCTGTGTGGCTTTGGCTGCTGAATACCTGCAAAACAAGTAAAGGCTTGCCGGAGGTTGGTTCCCAGAAGGCCCCTCCGACGCTCAAGTTAGTCCTTTTAGAGAGTTTCGGTTGCTGAGAATAGAGAAGAAACTAGGGTTGGAATCTCGTACCTGTATCATGGTAAAATAGTACCTTATATATGCTGTGGACGCTAGGTTTAGGTCTTTACGTAGATCTTTGTGTTTGCATGGGAGACTAACTCCTGATGGGCCGCGGACGTGTAGAGTTGGGCCTAGGCCTAGCACAACCGACCTGACTACACCCTATATCCTATTGTAATATATATTAAATGACCGTTTTATCAAAATAACTTGAGTTGTTGTATGATGTCAACTTAATTGGTTTTATATATTCACTAACACACCCCCTCAAATGAAAGCTCTTTGGACTTGAAACTTGCACACTATTCAAGGATTTTAATGTCAAAGCTTCTGCTAGAAGCTGATCTCTCAAGATTGATCTTTCAAAAGCATTTGACACTCTTGACTAGCAATTCATAACTAACTTCTTACATGCTTTTAGTTTCATCAAAGTTTTATTTATTGGGTCTAAACTGAAGGAATTTGACAAGGGATCTTTTGTCATTGAAGTGCTTACAGGGATGACAACTCACAATATTGAGGTGAACAATGCATTTAAGTTTCATTATAAGTGCAAATAGCTTAAGTCATTCCATCTGGATTTTACGAATGACTTATTAATGTTTTGCGGAGTAGACCCTTTATCACTTCAGGTGCTTATGAGATCTCTATCCACTTTCTCCGACATGTCTTGCTTGCACATTAATGTAGATAAAAGTTCTATTATGTTTTTTATGGAGTTAACTATGCTTCTAGTCTGGCAGAGTTATCTGGTTTTCAACTAAAGTTTGCTCCCTTTAAATATCTAGGAGTTCTAATTTCTATCAAGAAACCTACATAAGTGGGGTGCCTTCCTACGTTGGAATCCATAAGAAGTGGAGTCTCCAAATAGCAAAACAAACTCCTCTCATTTGCTCATAACATCCATTCTCACTAACCTGTATAAACGATAGTGTTCCCATCTAGCCCTTCTTAGGAGAATTATCAAGGAACTAGACAAAATGATTAGGAACTTTCTGTAAACAAGTGACATAAGCAGTCCATATGGATCTAAAGTAAAGTGGCCTATCTTGTACTACTCCAGAAATGAGGGGCCTTAATTAGTATAGTCTCACTTAAGGTAAGATGCAATATGTTACTTCTAAAAGAGTTTGTAGATTCTTTTTTGACAAGGAGGCGATTTGGATTAGAAGGGTGAATGCATATTACTTAAATGATACCAGTTTTTGGACTTGACAACTAGTAGAGAGCATTCTTGGTATTTAATCCAAATGATGATATTAAGGGGCATATTGAGCCTATATTTGAAAATTTTGATCAGGGATGGAAACTCAACTTAGTTTTGATTGATTTCTAGTGTAATCTAAGACCTCTTCATCTTAGAACTCAATCAGGGTTCCTTTTAAAGCAAAGGTAAAGGATAAAATTCCTGCATGAGAGGCAGGTCATTGATAGTTGCTAATCATCCAGATTATCAGCGTAATCCCAATAAAGCTAATGCAACTATATCTTTGAGAGATAACTCTAGGCGATTTACGAATAGATCGTGTTTGAAAATTTTCAGGCCTCTAAACCAAAAGGTCTCTTGGTATTCTTTTGTTTGAAAGAACTCTCTGGTTCTCAAAGCATCATCTGTAAGCTAGCTGGCAATCAAAGAACGCCTTAAGACAGCTAACATGATGAGGGAAACACGAGATCATACATATGCGTTATGTTAAATGCTTCCTCAATCTCATAAGCACCTTTTTTTCAATGTCTTTACTCCAGGTCCTTATGATCAAGATTGCAGCAACTTCTATTTACATATTCTTCATTTTTGAGAACTAGGCTGGGATTGTTTGTAAATTTATTTTGTCATTTATATATTAATTTAAGTTTCCAAAAAGAAATTGAACTCTAAATAGTGGGAGGTCTTCACTTTGCAAAACTCTCTAGGAAGCTGTTAGTTATTCAAGGCTTTTTAACCCTCTTGAATTTAGGTGATATACCCGGAATACCCTTTGATTTGCCAGAATTTGATCAGATGTCTTTCTGAGAAATGTAGACCACCATGGTAGTAACTATTACCGGAAAGCTTGTAACATGAACTGGTGAATAAATTACTGAACTCCCTATTCCTCTCCATTCCACTCTTCTCAATTTTATAAGTTCCAGTTCGACTTGGTGATATTCCCAATTGCAATCGCTTGTCATACTAATAATGGAGGAGTTTTCGATCTGCTTAACCATTAGTTCAATATTATTCACAAGGAGTGCATTGTACCAGGTGTATTTGACTATTTTCAACGGCCGTTCCAAGGGTCAATAGCATCAGCATAGAAAAATCTTTAAAAAGTCGTAGATAGAGCTCAACCTTGATAAGTTGTTCATGGAGAATCTGCTGGCCAAATGTTACCAGACTCGGTATTAAAAATTGAAAAGAATGTCACGCTTTGGACAAGTTTTAACCTTTTTGTCCTCTTTAACTGTACAGATCCTACCGACAACAAGGTAATTGTTCAAATGTATTTACTTCCAACCATTTTAGTTTTAAGTCCTCCCTGTAATTTCTGCTTCCAGTTTCATTCGTTTCGCAACTGGAGCTGCCAATGCGCTGCCAGTTCTCAACCCAAATGACAAATCATGTTTGTAGGAGCAATTAAGACCATTCCGGCACCCCCTTGAACTGTTAAAATACATGCATGCCTTCTGAAACTTGGCTTTCGGTTCTGTCAGTTTTACGTTTTCTGCCAATTCCCATTTTTTAATTAATTTGTGACAAGTGTTACTTAGCAATATACTTTGATCCTGCATCTCTGGCTTCCCCATTCCATGTTCTCTTATAAGGTTCTTCATGTAGTTCATATCCTTCACTGAATTACCTGGCATGGCAAACACAGAAGTTGGTTTGGGAGGCATCATACCTGAAGTGAGTGAAACTTGGGGGCTTGCATTTGGTACTTTTGGTTCGTTTGAGATGGAACACAGTGCATGCTGTAATGTATTGGGATTGGAATAGAAGTTTCCAACTATTGGTCTAGCTGCTGAGTCACTGATAGGCTCTGGGGTCAGCGAAGGAATTGATTGAGTTGTTCGCTTTAGTCCCAATACTGGGGCAGTTTCTGGTTGTATATGCATCTTAACTGCTGTTAGGCTTGGCTGCTTCTCATTGGAGATATGGAGCAAAGCTCCACTTGTTGGAGTTGGGGTTACGGACATGGAAGCTTTTTGCGAGGATACACTATCTGAGCTTACTGCCGGCTTCGAGATTGGCAGGGTCTTGCCGGGCAAATCATGAATTGGCACCAAAACCGGCACTGGATTTGCTACAAGGTCAGGTTCTTTGTAGACATTCATTAGTTTCTGAATCATCTGCGGATCTTTGAAAATTTTAACAAGCAAATCAGTGTCAATTAGGCTCCCATGCTCTTTGCTTTTGGAAATGGCAGCCACGGCTGCAGAAGCAGCCGTGATGATATCAGCATCTTGACCAGATGACTTTCCAGGTGCCTGCTTTTCTTTGAAAGGTCTCTCCAAGACAGAAGTGCCAAGTTTTGATGAGTGTAAGGATTCATACAATGGAAGACTCTGAGATTTAAAAGGAGTGTTATCTGATGTTGGTATTTTTGGAGGTACATATTCGACTTCAACTTCTTCGATAGGGATAAGTGGAATGGTAGGTGTAAGGCTGTCATCATAATATTCACGTTCTGTCTCCAAAGAAACAGATGGGCTGTACGAAACATATGCATTAGTCTAGTCTCAAACGTCTTGGGTATCATACTAAAAGAGACGTTAACATCTGTAGAAAACTTTACCTAGCAGGAATGGCTGAAGGATGTGGGTACATTGCTTCAAGCACTCTCAATTCTCTCACCTTTTGTGTCTCTGCCTCGTGACTTTGTTCACCAGCAGCAACATCCCAGCTATAACTCATAATAAACTGTTTCAAACACACCATAAAAAAACAAACAGGTTCAAATTCCGCACTAAATGATTACATTTCATCATCCATATCACTCTGTACCAATGCATAGGCCTACAGAAAAAGAAATTTCTTTACTTACATTGGGTGGACACTTCCATTCAATTCTACGGATGCAGGGTAGTTCTTTCAATGGATTCAAATAGTCACTGCGTTCAAACCCAGGGGGGAAGTCACTAGAATCCCTACTCTTTGAAGTCTGAAGTATCCCTGTAGTCTTTCTGTTAGGATGATGAGGAGTTTGGACACCAACTTTTGACGGACAATCCTCTGGGACATATAGCTTCACCTACATAAATGCATCATAATGAATTAAGTCGATTCAAAGAACTTAATAACAAGTCCAATAAAGCTTGCTTATCCCTGAAACAACTCAACAGCAAAAATCTCAGAAAACAACTCAACAAATAAAATTTCAGGGCATGCCTGAAAAAGTTATTGATGGAGAAACTGCAATGAAGCGAGTTATCAGACAACAAATTAGGGACCTCACAAACATTAAGCATTGAATGATAAGGAAGTTCCACTGTAATCTTTAACAAGATAAGTTTAGAAATTCAGATAATTAGTATGCATCCATAATGGATTCCCCTACACTCATAGAGCCACTGCATACAGAGACAGTTAGTCACTTAAAGTTAAAACCAAGTCAGAGCCTCCATAAGTATGATAACTTTCACACTCAAATCAACCAAGGCAAGGAGATCCAACATCTATATGACCGATATTTGTTTCGGGAATTCCAACAAACTAGACATACATCACTTTGCTGTAGCTCATCTTCAAATTACAGGCAAGAAGTATCACAGTATGGATGCAGTTCTTTATTGCTTGCTTGTGAAATTTGGTAGCATTTGCACCATAAAACTAAAGGATAAAATGCCAATTTCGTCAGCCTATCTTAAGGATAAATTGTTTTGCAAGCTCTCCACACCTAAGGATATCCTCCAATGTGTCCAAATAAATAATGAAGAGAGAGAATCAGCAATACAGACTCTTCTCTCCTAAATCATCATCATATCCAACTTCGACACATATATCTCATACGAATTTGTAAATGTATCAGCAAGGTAGTATCCTAAACAAATTCTTCCTCATACTTTAGTCAGACAAGAGAAAAGAATGGAAATTGCTCAAACGTATCATTTTAGATACACTCCACTGCGTCAACAGCCATCTATGGGCAACTCTACGCAGTGATTTATTATCTGATAGGAGTAGAATAGCCTTAACAAATTGTTCTCTTTTAATAACCATTGCATCTGGGCATCTGATATATACAAGTCAAGCGATGCTATTCTGAAATCCAGTTATTGTACATTTGATGTCCATATCTGATTTTGATTCCTTATATTATCCACTGAATATACATTAAATTAAACTGACCTTAATATTACAGAACCTAAGAAGTCCTTCGTAGCTTTAAGACTGTATTTACGAGTTACGATTGACTTGGATATACTTTACCAAAAGTGATCAGTGGTGCAACGTTTCACTTAATCCAATTCCGAAAAATATATCAATTCCAATCTCCTTTTAAAATATTAACCCTTTTTCTCTTTTAATCATCCATGTGCTGTATTACTAGTCATCATCATCATATATGGAATTTGTTCTTAAACCCATCATTTTGTTGCCAAAAAAGAATATGTATTACAAAAAGGTACACATTAATCGATTTGCTAACTGCGACCTCTATTCTTTAGCGCCATTCAGTTTACTTGTCGTCAAAGGTGGAAAGTTCATGCTTTAACATTGAATCTTTATTCCCACCAAGTTTAATAATCTGTACGTTTCTTCATTTTTCTTACATCGATTGAAAAGAAAATAGATTAATTGAACAGATCAGATAATCAAACCCTAAGTTCAGTATTACACGAACCTTTCGATATTTCTTGAAACTATTGGATTTAGGAAATAAGAAAAATTTGAAAGAATAAATTCAACAAAAAATATAGATATAGTTGGATAACAAGAAATCACGGTTATACCTGACAAAGTTTACCACCTGACGCCCAGGAAACCCTGTTCACTTTCCCCGATCGCTTCATCGTTCAAAACTTGATCTCGCTTCCAATCAAAATATTAGTATTCGGTATGCGGAAACGCAAACACTTTCCTTAATCAGATTTAGAAAACTGTATATTCCAAAACAATAATAGGACAGTTTTTCTTAGTCACAGTTTTGAAGCTTATTTCGATAATAAAATCAGATGCGAAACCCTGGGATTTCAACTGATTCTTCCAAGACGAGATTTCGGCGTAGGAAGATTGGGAAGAGAAACCCTAGAGAGCTTTATCAACGTTCCTTAATGTATTTGTATTTGTATTTGTTGGTGTGGGGTAATTTATAGGGTGCGCGTTCCTCCTAGCTGGCGGACTAGGACGATAGAATCGTCTTTGGATCGGTGATTCCTGTTAATTGGAGTCCTAAATGGAGTTGGAGTTGGAGTTGGAGTTGGAATTGGGTCAATAACTGAAAGCTATGCGTCCCTAAAATATGTATCAAACATGTGACGGTGGAAAGTGGGCTTCACAGATGGAGTTTACAATAGCGGTGATCATTATTCGGATCAGGTCAAATTAATTTGGGTAAAAAAATTTTAAAGTTTGGGTAATTCAGGTCGGTTCGGGTGTTACTTGAATTATTTTTGGGTCGGGACGAATAAGGAAAAAAATTCGGGTCGGCCCGATAACTCAAATTAGGTTTAAAAAAATTGTGAAATAGAATAATTAGGGTAATTCTAGTAAATCAGGCTGGAATAATTCGAGTAAATCGAGTAAATCAGGCCAGGTAAATCGGGTCGGGTAAGTTCGGGTAATTGAAAATTCGGGTTTAGGCCAAGTAAGGTAAAAAAAATTTCGAGTAATTCAGGCCGGGCCCGAACAGTGAAAATCCGGCCTGAATTACCCGAATGCTCACCCCTAGTTTACACACAGCAAGAACAATATATGTAATTCAAATTCAAATGCTGATAGCTATTTCAAAATCTAATGACAAAAAGAAATCAATCATTTAGTTCTATTAATCGACAACAATTTATAAAATCAATCATGCAAAGTTGTAATTACTTAACACATACATTTCATTGAAAGAATAATACTAAAATTACACTTCAACGCAAAATATTAAATCTTTATTTTAAAACTAAATTTTACAAAAATGTTTATTTATTTTTTATATCTTGTAAATTAAATAGCAACAAACAATTCAAACTAAAACACAATATCAATTCAATGTTATCCAAAATGATAGGCACAAATTAATGAAATTAATACCTGATCTTGAATTATTTAGCAAAATAGATAACCAAATATAAATTACTCAAATAAGTATTATTCTTTTAATGTTGAGTGTTTGATTTACTTAAATAAAATAACTTAATTATTATAAATTTATATCAATTTATTTAGCATGTTTAAAAATTTGTAAAATGTTTAAGGCTATATTACTCCACATGAATATAAAATGAATTGGTTGAAAATAGAAAAAAGGGACAAATTTAATTCAAATGTTTAAACCAAAATCTAATTTAAATCTTAATGTCTTGTAGTATTAAAAAAGAAGCTCAATGTTATAAAAAGATTTTGTTTAGACCTCACATTGACATAATTATAAGCTTTCGTCTGGGTTCTATTAAAATTTGAACACGTTGATATTTTTCTATTAGTTTTTACGGATCTCAAATTGTCAGTTGGGCATCTCAACTAGGAACATAATCCCACTAATCTTACCTATTTACTTGACGATTTTGGGATTGTTCCAATTCCTAAATCACAAAATCACTCTCGTCTTAGTATATTGTCTTTGTTTATCATTACTTCTTTTCTTCATCTGCATCTTTGTTTGTCATCATTGACATTGGTTGTCGTCCTCATCATACTAGTTCAACTCAAACACAAGTAAATCAACTCACATTTGTTCTAAAAGTATTTGTATTGAACTTTTGTTAATCGAATATTGTTATCCATTGTTTAGTGCATAGTAGATATTGTGACCCCTTTTTCATGTTTGCCTATTGGAGGAATCTTTATTGGTAAGTATGTGCTTATGGCTTTTTCATTATTGCTTATATATCTATACATATGGTTCTAGTTTCGATTATCGATCTCTAATCTTCTCTATTCTTTTACTATAGTGCTTGTATGATTTATTTCATTATGTTATTATCCTTATCATGACCATCACAAACATTAAGTCCTTGAGGTTACCAAAAATAAAATAGAATAAAGGATGAGTGAAGGTATGCGAGAGCTTTGGAAGTGTTCCAGATTACTCAAAACATGTAACAAAAACGTAGGTGGAAGCAATATAGTGTTGAAGGGAAGCACACATTTGTTCATAATAAGATAAGGATAATTGTTAGGCCCCGAATTTTTATTTATTTATTTATTTCGATTTAATTGTTTTATTATTTATAGAGTTGAGTCATTAAATTTGTAAGTATGAATGGGGTATTGAAAATTGAAATTGAAATTAGAATGAAGGGTTAGTATTAAGTTAGATTAAGTAGTAGTAGGCTTGTTAAATGGAAGAGTAGAGTCATATAAGACAAATTAAGGGCAAACTTGGAAAGCCTAAGTGAAGGAGGGGCAAAATTGGAAGAAAAGGAGTAAAACAAGGGATTGAATTGATGAATTAGAAGAGGAGAGGAGAGAGTGTCATGGAAGCCAAAAAGAAGAAGAGAAAAACGTGAAAAGGATAGGAAAGAAGGGAAGATTATGGGAAACTTGAAAGGAAGAAGAAAGAAGAGGAAATCAACTTGTTGGAGGTAAGTTTTCATCTTCTTATGCTAGGTTGAAAAAGGGGATTAAATAGAGGTTAGGGTTTGTGTTGGAAATGAAGGAAGAAAGAAGAAAAAGATGAAACCAAATTGATTTTGAGATTTCTAAGTTAGGGTTTTGGTTTTTCTAGCCTAGATAGGCTATGGGTAGGTTAGATTTAAATTCAATTTTAGCATTTCCTTGATTCTTGAATTTTATGAACTTTCTTTTGAATGTATGGATTAAATAAAAATTGGTTTAATAGAAGGGAATCAAGAAAACCTTATGCTTGTTTGTGTGGCTCATTACCAATGGCTATATAAGTATTAGCCACTGAGCCAGGTTGCTCACCCCACTTTCCCTCCTCAGGTGCAAAACAAGACGACCGCTGAACCTTGCAAGGCATCGGAAAAATCCAAGACATTAGATACATTTGTACTAAGTTAGTGACTAGACTTTTGGATAGCTTTACAAGCATATCAAACATTGAGCATCTCATATATTTTGTATCTTGTGCTAAATTAGTGGTGGACATATTGATATGTAATTAAAGCTATGTATGAACATTCATTTTGGTTAGAAATGAGAATGAGAATTTAAGAATTTCCCTTTTGTGTATGATTGTGTTACTTTATAGGTTGTGTATGACTTTTATTAAAGAGGAATGTGTAAGTGCCTATTCCTCCTTGCTGGAATTCCAAATGGTTATTTATTTATTTTAGAATAGTATTTTGGAGATTGGAAGGGTGTACGGGATGAATTGGTTGGGTTGAAATTCAAGAGTACCGAAAGGTACCAGGTAGTGGTTGATTATGAGGAGACAGTAAACCTTCCTAGGTGTAGGGATGGTATGTAGAAATTCAATGGAAAAACTGTGTTGATCTAGATAGAATTAGCCAAAGTTGTCTTCATAAAAGTTGTAGCTTATCTTTTTAGCTTTCTAATGGTATATAGTATAAAACTTTTGGACAATGGAGTAGAAAGATATGATCTTTAGAAGTTATGATGCTGTTTAGGATGAAATTATCGAACAACCACTTTGATGTAGACTTTTGGCCCTTATAGAGACTGAAATTGTTTTTAAGTTCTTTATGGAATTGTAGAGCCTTCTTTTAGCTTTCCATTAATACCAAATTTGCACATTTTGGAGTTTTGAGTCAAAAGATATGAATTTTGGAAGTTAGGATGTCGGAAGAAGAAAGACCCAGGAGGCAGGCCTTGCGCGCATCACGTCGTCACGACCACGAGGTCGCGGCCTTTCGTGCACGCCTCGCGGTCTCTAGGCGTTGTGTCCGCGAGGGAGCGCGCATTGTGTCCCGCCCTAACCCGACTTCTCTCCACTCTTTCGCCTATAACTTTTTTGTCTGACCTTCGATTAACATGATTTTTGAAGCGTTGGATTCCTAATACCTTCCCCTACATCTATACATAAAAATTTATAGGTCTTGATTTTAATTTGAAAAATGTGGATTGG
>JAOTAZ010000218.1:21363164-21376512 GCA_025629785.1 Erythroxylum oxycarpum
TTACATTTTAAATTATATTCAATTTTTATCTAATTTTATAAGATTTATAAATTAACCTTTTAAAACTTAAATGTTAACGGTTGTTAAACCTTTTAAAACATTGCTTTTTATTAAAGCTAAGAAAATATTTCTAACATTAAAATAACATAAATCCTTAAATTTAATATTAAAATCGTCAATCACATGCCATTTCTTAGTCACCAAAATGGGGATTCACACAATTTTTATGCAGCTGGCAACGCAAAGATCGCATTATTGCACAAATATGGTAAGAGCAATCCCTCGGTGAGGAGAAAACCGTCTACAATGAATCTTCCATATTTGCCCTTGCTCATCGTCCAAATTTACTCCGCTAAGCACTTTCCCATCGACTAAAACCCGCGTACACTAGAGATCTATAAATTTCCGTCGTCGTCAGTGATGTTGAATAGTCTCTTCTCATACTCTTTATACCAAACACTCTGAGCCTAAACCACAGAGAGTCAATGGCGACAGAAAACGACGCTCGCAACTCTGGATCCGCCAATGGAACCTCCGACGACGGTGCCCAGAAGCGCAAGATTGCATTGATTACCGGAATCACCGGACAAGATGGATCCTACCTCACCGAGTTCCTCCTCCACAAGGGCTATGAGGTTCACGGCCTGATCCGACGGTCCTCAAACTTCAACACCCAACGGATCAACCACATCTACATCGACCCGCACAACACTCACAAGGCTCGCATGAAGCTCCACTACGCGGATCTATCCGACGCGTCATCTCTCCGTAGATGGCTTGATACGATCCTTCCCGACGAGATCTATAATCTGGCGGCTCAGTCTCATGTGGCAGTTTCCTTCGAAATCCCCGATTACACTGCCGACGTGGTGGCCACCGGCGCCCTCCGATTGCTGGAAGCAGTTAGGTCTCATATTGCGGCGACGGGTCGGAGTCATATCCGGTATTATCAAGCTGGGTCTTCGGAGATGTTTGGATCCACCCCACCTCCGCAATCGGAGTCGTCCCCATTTCACCCTAGATCTCCTTATGCGGTGTCCAAATGCGCAGCGCATTGGTACACGGTGAATTATCGGGAGGCTTACGGGTTGTATGCGTGCAATGGGATTTTGTTCAACCACGAATCGCCGAGGAGAGGTGAGAATTTTGTGACGAGGAAGATAACGAGAGCGGTGGGGAGGATCAAGACAGGGTTGCAGAGCAAGCTGTTTTTGGGGAATTTGCAGTCGTCGAGGGACTGGGGTTTTGCTGGGGATTACGTGGAGGCCATGTGGTTGATGTTGCAGCAAGAGAAGGCGGACGATTATGTGGTGGCGACGGAGGAGTCACACACTGTGGAGGAGTTCTTGGAGGTGGCATTTGGGTATGTAGGGTTGAATTGGAAGGACCATGTGGCGATTGACAAAAGGTATTTTAGGCCTGCAGAGGTTGATAATTTGAAGGGTGATTCGAGCAAAGCCAGGAAGGTTCTTGGCTGGAAGCCTAAAGTTGGGTTTGAGCAGTTGGTGAAGATGATGGTTGATGAAGATATCGAGTTGGCTAAAAGAGAGAAGGTGCTTGTCGATGCTGGTTTCATGGATGCCCAGCAACAACCTTGATTTGATCATGTCAGATTTTTAGCATTTTTAAGTTAAAAAATTTAAGACAGTTACCATCAATGATTTCATACTTTGATCGTTGGGGGAATGCTACTTAGTGCTTAATTTAAGGGCTCCATTGTTGTTTGTTGCTTAATTACTTGTAAGAAAATCAGATTTAATTCAGCTTGAACCAAGTTTTTCTACATGCCTCTGTTTCTGAGTCACCAACTATTCGCTTAAAATCTTCAAATTAATTCGTGTAATTTTGTTAAAATCTGTTCTAGTATTTTTTTATGCCGATGAAATATGGTAAACCAGTTGCCACTTGTCAACGTCCTGTGTATGGTCCACAACACGTTCTGTGGTTCCATTTTGTTTGCTCGTTTATCCAAACTTATATGCCATTTAATATCGGAAGAAGCTGAGGATTCCTGGTGGGGCTTGTCCTTGTAAGGTTGAACTGAAAATGCAAGATCTAAGTTCACGTCGGTACGACAGTAAAATTCTACAATTATTCTAACAGTGTTTCCAATATTACACGCAGATTGGGTCTTTTAGAAGACAATAGCATGTGAATTCTTAAATTTCCGTGTCTTTTAGCGTAAAAAGATCCAATTCTGTAGCACTGCTGTAGGGTGATGGAGCTGGCTCAAAGATGATGGTTGGTTAAACAACGACTATCTATCTATATATAAGAACAGAATACATATTTAAACGATCAGTCTCACTTGTCTTTCTCAGCAGGTGAAATTCTTTAGTCTTGACGAAAAAGATGCCCTTGAGCTAAGCTCTGAGTTGACAGTGGCTCACTTGCTTAATAACCTCAGTCAACCTCAATTTGAGCTCCCCGATCTCTACCGTCAGTTTGTGAACTGCACGGAATGTATTCAAAGTAGGGTGGCCTTAACAGAGTAAACTGAAGTTTCAACTAGAGATAAGGTTTAAATATGGGTGAGTGATTCACTTGCTGGCTCCTCTCCAAGTCAGTGTTTGATTAGAATATAAGTTTTTGATGAGCAATCGAGTACCTTCAGATGGATGATTGAATTGGTACTTATGGCTGAAACTGAAAAACTGATGTTTTAGGAAGTTTTTCTGCCAAGGGTTTTGTTTTATTTTCGATTTCTTCCTGCAATTAAACATTCGCCAAATTTTATTATTTCTCAAACCTCAAAAATTCTTCAGCGCAGATTTTTTTGCAATCCAAAGCATAGCAGACCAGATATTCAGCTTGCAAGGTTCCTAGAGCAACTTTAGCATACTGTTTCTATCATTTCAGTCACTGGCTCTAGCTCCGATAATCAAGGCAAGTTCGTACAGCTGTTCATATTCTCTTTTAAGTCAACTTCTTAGAAGGATTGAACCTTCTTTTGGTCTATCAGAGATCAGACGAGGTCTAACTGCAGATGACATGTACTTCTATTTCTCTCAAGAGTTTATCCGGATTCAAGCATAAAAGACGAACAGTTACAAATTATTCTTTTGATTGTGTTCAATATACAGGGCCTACATCTGAGATTTGAGTTCCACAAATTTTTTAATGGGTCCCGATGATTATCAAATGTCTAATCATCCACTACAGGATCAATCAGAATCTCCACCTCAAAATCCGTATTATGCAGCTAGGGTGCTACCGTATGACCAATTTACTGGATTTTCCTTTAGCAACAGTACTGACCATAACAGGGCAAACCCGATTCTCGCTGATCTCCATAACCTTGCCCTCTTGCCTATCATCGAGCCTAGAGAAGGGCTATACCTATAATAGCACCATCAGATTACTGATTGCTATTTTAAGCATTGGCAATAAATATCACATGAAAAATTATATTCCATTTTGGCTTTGATAGAATAAAGGTAAAATATAAAAGCTAATGAGTTAAAGAGCACTCATAACAGTCTTGCACTAGCATACAAGAATTAGTTCAGCTTGAGTGGCACAAGGTTGAGACTAATTTGTGGTTACATGAAGAGCAACTTGGAGGTAATCTTCATTCTAGACGGGATTGAGGGAGGCGGATACATGCCTTGGCGCCAGAGAATTAACAATAACAAGCTCTGCTACATCCTTCAAATACCGAAGCCGCAAGCATTTTCATTATTTTATTGTTAGCATCTCTGTTTTAAGCATGAATGTCGAGACAAGTGGAGCATGCATCATCTAGCTTGAAAACAAAAGATGACTAATGCCCTGGCCCTACTCTAAGTAACTAAGGGCAAAAAAGGCACCTGCCTAAACCTTACTTTTGACTTGCCTCTAGTTTACGTCATTTTATTCTTTACGAGAGTAACTCTTAACACTTATAAAGAATAAACAAAAGTAAAATAAGATTCTCTTTTTACTTTACCTAAAACTTATAAAATATTAGAAACGGCCTGCTAATGCCATAGCAACCATGTTGGAATTAAGGGTAGTTTGCATCTTTCTATTAGTAGTTAGTTTTGAATAATTCTTCTAGGCTGATTATATGCCAATAGAAGTAGTCAAGCAGTAAGAGATTTTTTTAGGCTAAGAATTTTCTTCTCTCTCAAGTTTCCGTTTAGTTTGTCCTACCTATTTAAAGGCTCTATTTTTTTTTTCCAATAAAGCATCTATAGTATCGATTTCCTTCCAATTTTGCTTTCTTGCTCTGTCAAAATCTCTAACAAAGTTGGGCCTTAAGTGCATTTGGATGTATCAGTTCTTTATGGCTGGCTGTCTACAGGATGGAATTTTCATGTCTGGATTGGCTTCTTCTTGGGTCATGTATGATAGTTTCTAGATGTTATTTTTTCTTGCTGTTTGTTTGCAGTTAGGTCTTTGGAAGTTTCCCTATTCCTTTCTTCCCCTGGTTCATGCTAATTCTTTAGCTGGTTGAGCTTAGGTGACTTAGTCTGTGACATTTTTGTATATATTCTTTGCTCATTTATTAATTTTTTCTGATTTACTAAAAAAAATCTCTAACAAAGTTGGTACCAAAACTGGGTTCCTTTAAAATTGAGAATTATTTAAAATTTGCTTCATACGCAAGCACAACTACCAATGCTAATGTTTCTCATTCATAAATTATGCTGTTCAAATGAGACTCGTACAAATTTTGGAGCATTAAAATGAAGACATTGCTTCGATCCTAAGATCTTTGGAACTATGTTGAAACATGTTATGAAGAAAATGAAAAAGATTAGACTCACAACAAAGAGCATCAGAAGCGAGACGCCAAAGCACTCTTCTTCATCTAGCAAGCAGTAGATGAGTCAGTTTATCAAGGATAGTAGCAGCTACCATGTCCAAGCAAGCATGGAACTCACTCAAAATTGAATATCAACGTTCCTCCAAGATAATTGCTATCAAATTGTAATCACTAAGGATTTTGAAACTTCTTCCATGAAAAATAATGAATTTGTGCAAGATTTTTTAACAAGATTTTCATCAGTTGTAGGACAAACAAGATCTTATGGAGATCAGATATCAAACGAAACAGTGGTTGTTAAAGTACTAAGGAGCTGGTTATCCAATTTCAATCATGTGATGGCTGAGATTAAAGAATTAAAGAAACTATCCACCTTTTCATTTGATAAGTTGATGGGATCAATTTAAGCTCACGAGACATAAATCAATCAATCAAATGGAAAGGAAGAAGAAAGGGCTTTCCAGAGCAAGGGGGAGCCTGAATCCTTAAATGAATATGGAAGGGGAAGAGGTCAAGGAGGCTACTGCAGAAGGGGCCTAGGTAGAAACAATACACTCAAGTGCTCATACTTTAACAAATATGGGCACTCTAATAAGAATTGTTGGTCCAAACCAGAAGATGCAAGTTATGCTGAAGAATAGGAAGATAACTTCTTGTTTATGACAATAACTACAACAAAGGAGGAAAAGAACAATATCTGGTACATAAATAACAACTGTTCTCATCACATGATAGGAGATCATTCAAAGTTCAAAAATATCGATGAGACTGTCAAATCACAAGTATGACTAGGAGATGATAAACAACTGCAAATTGAAGGCAAAGGGACAACTGATATCATAGTAGGTAACAAAAAAAAATCATTAAGGATGTTCATTCGCTCCTTATCTAACACACAACTTGTTGAGCATCGTTTAGTTGATTGAATTTGGTTATATGGTGGTATTTGATGATGGTAAATGAATGGTGAAACATAAAACCACTGGTAGAATTCTTGCTTGTGCTTATGTATCATCAAATAGTATGTTTGCTCTTGAATTTATTGAAAGAACAGAAATAGCCACAGTGAGTAAGACTCTTGCAAAAAGTGAATTATCACAGCAACAATATGGCCATCTGAACATTAAAAGGCTATAGCTTCTAAAAACAACCAAATGGTGAGTAATCTTCCCATCATTAAGCCATTGGAGAGTCTAGAAAGGATACATGGTAATAAAGCAAACGAAGGAATCCTTTCTAGTAGGAAAATCAAAGAGACCTGAAGATATTCTCGAACTCATCCATGTTAATCTATATGGTCCTATGAGGACAGAATCATTAACTAGCAATAAATATTTCTTTCTCTTTAATGATGATTTTAGTAGAATGAGTTAGGTGTATTTCTTGAAGCACAAATCAAAAAGCTTCAAGTGCTTAAGGAAATTTAAGACACTTTTGGAAAAACAAAGTGGAAAAGTTAAAAAACTGCTCCGTACTAATTGTGGAGATAAGTTCACTTCAAAAGATTTCTATGTTTTCTATGATGAATAGGGAATAAAGAGGCAACTTATAGCCGTATACACTCCTGAGTAGAATGGTGTAGCCGAACGCAAGAATCGAACAATTGTGGAGATGACTTAATCCATGCTTAGTAAAAAGGAATGCCAGATTCCTTTTAGGTTGAAGGAGTTACTGCAGCTATACACATTTAAAATATTTCACCGACTAAAGCAGTGTGGAATCAAAATCCCAATAAAGCATGGAGTATAAGCAAGCCCTAGGAAAGTTATATGAGTGTTTGGGAGTATTTGTTATGTCTTGCTTACAGTTGAACTGCATAAACCAGATAAAAAGTCACAAAAACATATTGCACTCAATCAAAGGCTTATCAACTATATGATCCCTTAAGTAGGAAGCTTATTATTAATTGCAATCTTGTATTTGATGAATAGGCTAGTTGGGATTAGGAAGCTAAAAACAACAGACAAACTCCTCAAGTTGAGACTGAAGAAGAATAAACTATCCCTAAATAAGTGGAAGATGAAGAAGATGATCCAGAAGGATCATAGATTTCAACTCTAGAAAAAACAAATTCAGCCTTTTCATCCGAAGAGTCTCCTTTTTAAAGATCAATAATGCCACAATCAAAGTTACAAGGCATCATCATATACTCGCTTCACATAACGTGCCATAATAACACGATCAAGAACTAACCTGTGTTGACTTCAAAAACCCTTTCACTAGGACCGTACTACTCTAGCTTTTGAAAAAATCAAGTACCACCATTAGCTCCCTACAATGGTATGGTAGACTTATGTAGTCATATAATATGTTTTAGAGAAATGATAGACTTAGTCTAGGCATCAGATACAATAAAGTGTCAGTTCTTCTCGTCTATACTGACAGACATATTAAGAGATTAGTAGCAAACAATCCTTGTAAGCTTAAATATCAACTTTTAAATAGTTAAAGAATCAATTCAAGATCCATTTTCCAATAACTTATACATGTCCAAAGACTTATTAACCTTATTTGAGATAATGCAAAAGTCATGTTAGACCCTTAACGATTACATAAGAAGATTCATTATTAAAGTCAAACACTTAACACTTTTATTGCCATTATCGCCTTTGAGAAACAATTAAAGAAACATCATCCCCTATAGATATCATTATAGATGGATAAGATACATACTTTTAAGGAGGATCAAGAAATGACTAGAAGATACATTGATCTAAAAGAGGTTGAGTTATCTATTGAACACCCAGACAAGTCTCATAATTATAAACATCATCGAGCATATAAAGAACTATATGCCTTGAATATAAAAGAAAAGTAATTATCAAATCTACTAGGGAAAATAAAGTGGAACAATATTAAAAGAAAGAGAGTAGTCTAGGAGGAAGAACAAAAGTAAATATACATACATCAAATACAATCATAAACCACATTTTAAACTTCATTAGGGAGTAGGACTTGGTAAACCTTCTTGCCCTGTACGACCAAGGAAGTGACTGAAATAAAACATTTGTATGTCTTATCACAGTTATGACCATGATACAAAGAAATACATAAACCTTAAACAAACTGTTAGTGAACTCCTACAATAGGGACACTTGGACTAATTTATTAGAAGGGACATAAATGCACTTATAGAGACATTAGTCGTAAGCTCAAGACCAAGCATTACTTAATCATAAAGCAAAAACCCTAGAATAAAGAAGAGGACAAGGAAGAATTGTCAAAGATATAATTAGCGGTAGAGATAGTACCTATCATATCCTAAATGAAGGAGTCTACCAGGGGCAACATGAATGTTATAACAGATGTAGAAATAAAAAGACATTGAATATGAAAGCATATTGTATTTGAATAGGAGGAATTATCAAGACAATATAATCTTTATGAATGCGTGATGATCATTGAGGCGAATGTCACAAACTTTGAAATGAAAATAATTTTATTATATAATGTAGGTCTATTGATATTCCTTGCTACAAGGCCTTTAAAGTTGAATCATAATAACTTTAACCAGAACCTTTCTCTTTGATGGATTTCAAAGATGATCATATCTTTCTTAAAGGAAAAACAAACCTTCCAGTCACAATTGGTGAGTACCCTAAATAAACCACCAAGATGATTAAGCTCCATGTCATAGGTAGACCTATCGAAAATAATGCCATGCTTAAAAAAACTTTACTCTTTGCACCAAAATCCATCTTATCACTTTACTAGATGCGCTCATAAATTTCTTAACAAAATAGGCACATGAGAAATCTTAAGGGATCAACAAATGTGAAGACAATGATTCATGACTTCTTTTAAAAGGAAGAATTCAATGAAACAAATGGTCATTGAAGAAATAGACCCTAGGTTACCGAAAAATGAAACTAAAGCTAAGGCGGTTAAATAAATTTGAGAAATTTAAATCAGGATGTAAAATCTAACAGTGTTATAAAGTCAATATGGATGAATAATAACATATTAAAATGGTATAATTCTTAATAGAGGAACAAGATGTTTTCATATAATTGGCATCATACATGAAAGGGATCAAGCCATATATAAAAATTTACAAGTATGGGAGACCTAAAACTAGGTCTACAAAATATAAAAAAAAGAGGTCTTTAAAAAAGAGCAATAATAGTTGTGTATAAAAAAGTGGATAAACTTTTGAGAGCAAGGTTTATCGGGGGCTGTGTACCTAAATTAGCTTCCAAACATACTTATAATGAAAAAAAACCAATAGTAAGTGACATATATGCATTGATTTTACAAACTTAAACAAAGTCTGTGCTATAGATAGCTGCTCGCTTTTTGAGATAAACCTATAAAGATGTTACAACAAGTCGCAAATAACTGAGTTTTATAGATGTATATTCAAATTATAACCAGAGTCACATTAATGAAAATGACAATAAAAAAGGATTTTTATTATAAACGAAAATTATAAGATGATATACTTAAACTAAAACATAGGTGTAACTTACTAAAGCATTATTAATTCTATATTCACAAATAAATCAATGAAAATATAGAATTGTATTTGGAAGATATGATTATTAAATTAAAACAAAGGGGATGTCATTTGATAAACCTATAAGAATTCTTTCATATACTTAAAATGTTTGGCATGAAGCTAAATATTAAAAAGTGTGTTCAGAAAACACATTTCTTGAGGTTTATGATGAGATAGAGATTAAACCCTAACAAGATCAAAGTAATAATTAATTTGAAGTCATCATAGACCTCATAAGAAGTGCGAAGTTTTCTAAATCCTAAGTATTGGTAAATTGTATGGTTGAATGTATTGTCCTTACTAACGAAACAGATTTAGGAGAACCTACCATAAAATCATTACTTGTTGTACAATGAATGTTAAATGACATATCAATTAGTTGAGTGTACTCTTTACTATTAAAGAATTTATGACAAAATACTTCAACTTGTGCTATACAATAGCAAAAAGTATGCAGATTCAAGTCAAAACACATTCTTAGAAAATATAGCAATTTGGTAGGCCAATTATTAACATATGGAGAAAAAGGAATAAAGCTCAAAGGCATGTTTTGTACAAGTTTGGTTTGAGCATATGTATGAAGAAAAAGTTTAGGTACAAGTAGAGCAAGAGGTTAAAAATCTCAAATGTTATGTTCGCATAACAAAATATTTAAGGAGTCTTGAACTTTTAGACTTGTATAATGGTAAACTTATCTTAAAGTATCAAATTTGCAACATAAAAACTTATTTTACAAATAACCATTCTTGTAAAAGCATTAAACTTGCAAGTTCACAGGCTCATAATTCCATGAAAATCACATAGTTCTCGCAAAATGTTAGACCTACTGTAGCACCCTTTACCCTAGGGATATGCACCGGGATGCCCGAAGGTCATTCCGGCACATACCCGAGGATAAGGGTATGCTACGTTCAATCACTACATTCACTGATATGGTATGGTATCATTTTTCACTTACAAAGCATTATAAGAAAACCATAATATTTTTAAAACCAACTTTTTCCTTATTTCGATGCTCAAAACCAAAAGTCTACAGTGTATCTTTCAATCTTAAATACATGTACATCAACAAAACTTAGTACATAAGTACTACATGAAAGAGGAAAATATATCAAATCTATCTAAACCATCCAAAAATTCCCAGCTGATCGACCTTTGAGCCATGACTCTTCACTTCTCTTGTCAAGACACAATCTACACGGCTAGTAGAGCCTCTCAGTAGCTAGAGTTGTCTCTCGGTCCTAAAAAGATAACATTGCAATTTTGGTGAATTTTGTCAACTCAATGAGGTAACCATCATCGATGGTTCACTCAATTCAAGCATCACATCATTACACGTAGCATATTATTCACCTCATTGCATATTCATAATATATCACGTGGTTCATACAAAACACACATCAATTATAATTTGCAATGCACGTGAGACTCTCTTTCATTTATTATTGCCGTTATGACCGAGTGCCTTCTTACCAGCTCATCCCCTCATGGATGTCGAGCTTGGTCGTATATCGTCCCATATCCCTTAGTGGATACCGAGTACAATTGTACTTGAGCCCGAGGCTCTATTCACATTCTGAGCTTTGAGCTCTTTATCCTAGCGACTCCGGTCATAACCAGCCAATTCTAGGAAGCTTTAGATCTTTAACACATTTCTCAGAGCTTCCAAATTCATCACTGCTTCAATCTTCTTTGGGTCTACCTGTATGCCATCTCTAGTCACTATATGCCCCAGAGACACAACCTGATCCAGCCAAAATTCACACTTACTAAATTTGGCGTATAGTTGCTTCTCCCTCATAGTCTGTAAAATGACTCTCAGATACTCAACATGCTCCTTTCTACTCTTCGAATACATCAAGATATCATCAGTAAACACAATCACAAACCAATCCAGGTAAGGCTGAAACACTTTATTCATCAAGACCATAAATGCCGTCGGGGCATTAGTTAGCCCAAACGACATCACTAAAAACTCAAAATGCCCATACCTGCTCCTGAAGGCACTCTTAGGAATATCATTCTCAGCTATCTTCAACTAATAATACCCTGATCTCAGATCTAGCTTAGTAAATACCTAAGCTCCTCGCAACTGATCAAGCAAGTCATCAATCCTAGGTAACGGGTACTTGTTCTTCACTGTCACCCGATTTAGTTGTCTATAATCGATGCACAACCTCAAAGTCCCATCCTTCTTCTTCACAAATAGCACTAGAGCTCCCCAAAATGAAACACTGGGCCTTATAAAGCCCTTTTCTAGCAACTCCTGAAGCTGGACCTTCAGCTCCTTCAGTTTCATAGGTTCCATCCTATATGAAGGAATGGATATAGGAGTAGCACCTGGAACTAGATCAATTATGAACTCTGTCTCTCGATCTGGTGGTAAACCAGGTAACTTATCAGGAATCACATTTAGAAATTCCCTAACCATAGGAATGTCCTGTATACTCTACTCAACCCTAGTGTCAATAATGTGGGCCAAATAAGTCTCACATCCTTCCTGCATCAACCTTAATGCACTCAGGAAGGATATCATCCTAATTGGTACTACCTGACTAACTCCTCTGAATAATGCCCTCAGCTGACCAGGAGATTCCAGTACTACCACCTTGGTATAGCAGTTCATGATGACCCTATGGACAGTGAGCTAATCCATACCTAGAATCACATCTATCTCCCTCAACTGTAATATAATCAGGTCTACCTTCAAAATTGCTTGATCAATCCTAATCAAGCATCCGTTGCAAACCTCTCCTATAACTGTAGCACTACCTAGAGGAGTACTCACCTAAAGCCCAAACTGCAGTAACTCCCTATCACAATACAATCTACATGCCAAATGCGGTGTGATAAAGGAGTGCGTGGATCCTGGATCTAGCAGTGAAAATGCCTCCAAATCATAAACAAGAAGCACATGTACAACCACATCTGGTGAGTCTTGGGCCTCCTGCAGGGTCATAACATAGACATTAGCCTGAGACTGTGGTCGACCGCCCTATCCTTCAGGCCTCAGAGAAGAACTCCCAGAGCTCACTCTACCTCTACTCTGCCTCTCTGTCCAGATCCACCACCTCTGCTCTGTTGGACTGTAGTATTACTTCCAGATCTCCCGCTCACACTAGTTGGGCTCCAGCAACAACCGGACCATCTCTGACTTTGTGTTCAAAAGAGCCACATGCAAAACAAGCCCCTGACACAACCCAACACTCTCCACCGTGCCTTTTTCCATATTGCTCACATAGGAGCCATTGGTTCTACACTGTACCTCTTCCACTGCCAGCCTGTGTAAAACCACCCCTCTGCCTAGATCCTGACTGTCTGGATCCACTTGAGGATCTGAATGGTCTATTTTCGAACTTCCTGCAGCTCCTTCCATAACTGCCCTGACTCTCACTAGGCCTCTTTTGTAGCGCCCCATTCCCAGCTGACCCGCACTCGACATCGAGTGGGATATCCGAGTCCTAGCCAGTGGAAAGCGATCGATCAGTTCCATTCGGTACAAATTTCAGTTAAATTTGAAATCCGATCGGCACAAGCATGCTATACAAATTAGAGTCACTAATCACAGTTGGTCAGCAATACATTTCTTTATGGAACAGTACATGGAAGTAATACTGATCAGTCCAATTGAAGTTCATTAATAAAGCAATCAGTACAGTACAAACATACAGATCGGTCAATGTCCGTTCATTAATCAGTCAGTCAGTACACATGTAGAACAACTGCCAGTGGCCAGTTGGGGCCGAACACTAATACAATGGTTTAGAAAATTACAAATTACTAATTAGACAATAAATCAAATACAAGAGACAGACACAACTGATCCCGACCTCTAACTTCACTTGAATGTAGTAAGTATACTCCCGTTCGTCGTACGGGGTATTCTTCCGAGTCCTGAAAAATATTTGCAAATTTTGGGTGAGTTTTGCGAACTCAGTGAGTGACTATCATCGATGGTTCACCCCGCACACAATACATATATGCACATCATTAGTAACTCATTTCAGTCATGACAAATACATCCAGTGCAGTCTTAGCAATCACAGTCAAGCAGTACACATAGCACAATAACCCATGTATCAGTATTAATCACAGTATTT
>JAOTAZ010000218.1:21379502-21395151 GCA_025629785.1 Erythroxylum oxycarpum
AATGATAAATTACAAATTAATTATAATATGCTCAAATATTTAAAGTTAAAAAAATAAATAATCAGAAACTTTGCCTTTAAATTATTACTCAGAACTTATAAGACATAATCGTGAAATTTTTTAACCACCAATTTTTAAGTTGAAATATCTTAGATTCATATGTTAGTGAAAATAATTTTAAAAAAAAAGAGTGTAAGAAATACACTCAAATGCTTCAAAGATAATTATAAATATAACAAGTTAAAGTTGTATAGCTAATAGAGAAAGCTATTTAGCTTCTAAGATTAAAAGTTAACGCTAACTTTCTTAGTAATATAGCTAATAAAGGAAGCTATTTATTAGTTAACGTCAACTTTTCTTCTTCGACAACCAAGGATTTACTACCCTTCAAAATAAAAAATGCTGTTGAAATGCATTGAAGATGGGCCCCTAGTGAGAGTGGGCCCTAGGCAGGTACGAGAGTTGTTGCAGAGATCATTATCTGATAGAAATGAGCTCGATGTGGATGACATTTGCAACAATGTCTTTGGTACAAGATCAGGGTATATCAAAGATCTTGAGTATGGCCCTAAGCCAATTGGTTCATCATCGTCATGACCAATGTCAGCCCTAGGCAGGTGTCCTGCTTGCCCCTACCCAGGGCTGGCATTGGTCATGATGATGATGAACCAATTGGCTTAGGGCCATATTCAAGATCTTTGATATACCCTGATCTTGAAGCAAAGACATTGTTGCAAATGTCATCCACATCGAGCTCATTTCTGTCAACAACAACTTCTGCATTTTGTCCTACAATTTAAAACACAAAATCAAGATATAATTCAAATATTATTACTTAGTATTACATAAATAAATAAGCTCTAAAATTAAAATTTTTATACTTACATAATTATTTTGCGCCTCTTCAAATGTTCAGGCTTCACCTTCCTTATAGTGTGTCCACTTGTAGATTGTGATCCTATCACACTCTTGTCTATGGAGTTGAGTTTGACTCTATTATATTAATTAAAAAAATTAGAACACAATAGATTATATTGTATTAACTAATAGAATAATAACTTCTAAACATTACACTTACAAATTCTTGTCGTACAACAACAATTGATTTAGAGCCGGTGTTGTGAGGAGTTTTCATTTTTGCTCTTTTAACCTTGACTTTCTCACACTTTTCCTAAATAAAGAAAAGAAATAGTCATTAAATGTAAAAACAAAATTAATTGAAGGAAATATAACGAGAAAGAAAGACAAACCTTAACCTTCGTAGAGGCCTAATATTCACATATTTCACTCCAATTTTTTGGAGTCACCGGCTCTGGAACATGTCTCCTTGCTTCCTTATACGAAGGAAAAGAGTTGTAGTATTTATGAAGTTAATATCGATGGTCCTTTGTCCTTTGTTTCAACAGTGAACTGACACAACTTAAAACTTCAGGGTTCTCGATATTGACGATATTGAGCTTCATCTGTGGACAATACGTATACGTTAACTTACTCTTTAAATAAGTAAAACCGTAATGCATATAATAAAATGAATTGAAAAATTGCAAAAATTTTGTCCAAAGCATTATGTAGCAAGTTATCTTCTTTTAACTACCTGATATGCTAAAGATAAGGCAATTCATTACAATATCACTAACTCATTGGACAATTTTGCTAATTGGATCTTATCAACAGGTCAACGTTCTGCAGGGTCAATATGTATAGATAACTTGCTATTCATTGCAACATTCATCCGCTGTAACTCAGATCCTTTAATGAATCCTCGACCTCTTTTTCTTATACCGGTATTGGAACCTGATAACAAAAGAATAATGATAAGAAAAAACACATTAAACATGTAAATATATATTTGAGTGGTAATATTGTTGCCTGCAACCAAATTAATACCAATTCTAATAATGAAATATATAGTTAGTAAAGAGTTGAGATAATTCCCATGAGGAATCTATTGGTAAGTGTTTTATGAGTTAAAACTAAAACAAATTGGGCTAGGGGTTGAATTAACGAGATTTTAAGAAATTAAAATTGACAAATTAGAAATAAACAAAATAAGCATATTTAGAAAATTAATGAACAAACCTTAGTTTTGGGTCACCTACGTTATCAAACTAGTATGGATCATCGATATAAAATTAAGTCCATTAACAAATACTCAATGAATGGTGTTATCTCTTAGGATTAAATGAATAGAAATATGTATTCTAATCACTCTTATTAACCAACAACTTAAATATGATCTTAAGTTTGATTAATTAATAGCTTTATGAAGTAAGAGAATCAGTGAGCAAGACAATACACAAATGATATATATTTAGTCTAGATAAATATCTTTTGTAAAAGTTCCAATCCCTAACGTAAAAGATGGTAATCCTATTTGCCACCTTGGATTAGCAAAACTGAACATTGAATCCTACTAATCTAGCTGTAAATTAAATCAATCAATTCCTAGTTACGCACCCTAGAGATCAATTAATTCAATCATGAAAAGTAATATGAAAGACACTTAATATTCGTTAATGAAATAAATTTTATTCATAAAATCTCACACATACTAAATGATAAAGTTGGTTTCCTTCAGCCAAGAAGAAGGATTTACCTACTCATAACAATGATGAAACTTGACAGAAAAATAACAGAACATTTGGTCTCCACCTTTGCTCCCTTTCCAGAAAGAAACGAAAAACTTCCAAAAGGCCAAGAAAAAATGTGAAAGATAAGATGTCTAGAAGGGTTTTTCGTCCTCCCTTCTTAAAGTTATTTTATCAGATACACTTCCCCACAAATCAAGTAGCAGATCCCTACATAAAGAAAATAACTTGATTCCAAAAATAATTAGAATCCTAAGTCTATTGAATCTATTTTCAAATCAAACTCTGCTGATAAATCAAATTTAAATTAATGTGATTTTAAGAAATTAAAATTGACAAAATTAGAAATAAACAAAAATAAACATATTTAGAAAATTAATGAACAAACCTTAGTTTCGGGTCACCTACATTATCAAACTAGTATGGATCATCGATATAAAATTAAGTCCATTAACAAATACTCAATGAATGGTGTTCTTTCTTAGGATTAAATGAATAAAAATATGTATTCTAATCACTCTTATTAACCAACAACTTAGATATGATCTTAAGTTTGATTAATTAATAGCTTTACAAACTAAGAGAATCAGTGAGCAAGACAATACACAAACGATATGTATTTAGTCTAGATAAATATCTTCTTAGAATTTCCAATCCCTAACGTAAAAGATCGTAATCCTATTTGCCGCCTTGGATTAGCAAAACTGAACGTCAAATCCTACTAATCTAGTTGTAAATTAAATCTGTAGCACCCTCTTACCCTAGGGATATACATCGGGACGCCCGAAGGTCATTCCGGCACATACCCGAGGATAAGGGTATACTACGTTCAATCAATACATTCACTGAACTTCATGACAAATTTTAAGACTCTTAAAGACAAAATTGAAATTCGATGTCTTCATACAAAATGTAGCCATATATTTCTAGTTTAATTCAAATCAAGAATCATCTCGTTTGAACAACTATAGAAGACATTGCGGCTAAAATACTGAAGCATACTTAGTGAACCTTTTTCCAAATCTTCCAACTTTCAATACTTTACATCTAACTCAACTTCTACCTAAATTATCTCTTCCATTCAACTCCAAAAATCACTTTTACAACACTTAATCATTAATAATCTTTCAAAACTCCAAATTAACACCATAACCAGATTTTTCATCCCCCAACAACACAACATTTACGAACAAACACATAAATGTCATTTTCCATGCAAATGGTAGTAACTTAGCAATTTGTTGCATGAATCCCCAACTCTAAAAGATTTATTTACTACTTACCTGCTGAAACTCCAAAATCTTCAAGCCCTAATCTCCACATAATTTTTTTGTACTTCACTGAGTGCAATGATCAGCTTCTGGTTTTTCTTAGGGTAGAGGACACAAATGGCAAAGTGAGTTTGGTGTAGAAAAGGGAAAACATAGAAATCTCTTAACGGGTGTAAACTCTATGCATGAGAAGAAGGAATTTAGATAAGACTTAACTTGTCAACTCTCAAAGAATAGTGACCTACTTCTAGCACAAAAGCCTAAGTGCCACTTGTCACTTTCTTAATGACTAAACTCTAACTTAGTTTCTTTTGAACTAAACTCATTAACACCCATCCTTACAAACCAATTATCTCCAAAGCTTCTTTTGATTCCTTTTTCCTATTTTTCAAAAATTTTCAAAAATATTCCTAAATGCACCAAAATTAAAAAATATCACAATTTCACTAACCCATAAAATTTCCAATATATAAACATTCATAATTCTCAAAAATTTACAAATAAATCCAATTATACCCGAAATTATTCATGAATGCATGTACAATTATTTTCATGTGCAAATAAAGTCACCATTCATATATAAGTGTATAGCGTATCATGCATGAACATGGAAATACATCTCTAACTCTTATTAGTTACTCACATTTACCAATCTAACCTTCCCTCTAGTAATGGGATGTTACATCTACTTTCCTGAAATATATGTTGACATAATTTGTCAAAACATTTGCTTGGATGGAAAACAACATATTTAATCTCAAATTCAGCATAGTATCACTTTTTGGGAACCTAATAATATTTACGACAAAATAACATATCAATAAGCATCACTTGTAAAATATTATCAAAATTTTACATGAAAGATATCATAATCACACCAATAATATTGCAAAACATCACATATGAAGGTTATAGAAAAAGCTTAAAATCATGAAAAAGTTTCTAAGTCTTTAAAGTTAAAGTTAGCAGATAAACAAAAATTAGTAGTGAGAACCATATTGATAACAAAATGAACATTACTTATGAGATTTAAAAGAGTTCTATATACATAATTAAGAACAGGCTATTACCATTATGTCCTAAATTGAAAATAAGCAACATCATATCGTAGGCCTGGAAACAACTTCCTCGCCACCATCTATACTCCCATAACTTAAGATTGATTCATTATCATTAAGTAGAGCTGCATAATCACCAAAATATTCTTCAAGTTTAGGATCAATGGTTGAGGATTTAGGAATGTTTGATATTGTCAATTAGTAGGTATGCATGTCCATTATTTACTAATTCTTTATAGTTTAAACTCCCCTACAAAGAAGGAATACATAACACTATCATAATTTTAAAGCCCTTCCCCTATAAATAATCTTCTTAATTATGGAAGTCTTTGTATAATAACTTAATTCCCTTCTTTTGTCCTTTGATTTTACAGTAACTATGATCAAACACCTTTTATAGAGCTTTAACCTCCTCAAATTATTGTTGATCTTTAGCCTTCTAACTCATAACCCAATCCTTTTAATCTTGATAAAATTGTTGACTTAATTGTTAGGTCTCCATATCTACGTATTTATTATAGACAACCAAAAGAACATGATGCCTATAAAGAAAGTGTTAAACCTAAAATGTAAAGGATGTAAATTGCAACATGTGTGATAATGTCCAAATCATGTTCCACTCTACATCACTGAGATGCTTCTTATTATTAAGAAGCATAATCGCTTCCCATAACTTGAAACCTCAAATTATTGATTTGAAAAATAGGATCTCTAACTTTAATAGACTAGCGAGGATAGTATGCATCATTCATTAACTTTAATCGGCCAACAGGAATAATATGCACCATCCGCTAATAAATCTTTACCTTTTTTGACATAATGAGTCTCAGCTACAATGAATATGAACTCCAAATTAGGGTTGTCTTGGATAAATTTTGACATTGGAACATGTCTAATCTCCAATAGTTTTGTTGTCTTTTCCTATGTATAATCTCCAATAGTTTTGTTATCTTTTCCTATGTATCGACACCTTTGAATTTATTTTATAATGACCACCTTTGTGCCTATCACACTTCCTATTTTTACTTAACTTACTAAACTTTTCTTTAGCGAATTATTTTACTCTTTGGGAAACATGAGCTAGATCAATATCTACATAGATAAGTACATTGAGTTATATAGGGCTATAAGTGTGTTAATAAGTTAGCAAAACTTATATATTTACTTTCCCAATTATGAGCCCCTTTGATAGGATTTTCAGTTTTATTCCCATTCTATGTTTGGTAATTAAATTATAACATCTTGAATACCTCCTAGCAAAAATCAGTTGGTCCTTTAATTTGAATAAATAAATAATTGTTTTAATAAATAAATAATTGTTTTAAATTCTCTAAACGAAATACCACAAGGAACTTTGATATCAAGAACCATTAATGAGGTTGCATTTAACCTAAACTTAACCTTTCTCCCTCAACAACTTAATGCAAAATTCTCAAGTAGCAATATTAGACCTCATCTAAAATTGTCATGATAAAAACTCATGTCATTCGATCTATAGAACCACCATTCTTTCATTGACATGTAGTTTCCTAATTCTGACAAGTATAGGGATGTTGAACTCCAAACTTATCCCATCTAGGTATATCCTACATCTAAATATATATTTTTTTTACCTCAAATCCTTCTTTAAGGCAAAGGATGGAATCAAGAGTAATTAGACATTCACCACTTGTGTATGACTCCTCAGTATTTTTGACTAAAGTTTTGTGCACCTCTAACCTAAGCTCAACATTGTACCTATACCCAAACTTGGTACTTGATCTTATCATTTGATGAACCATTATCAAGCATTATAAATAAAATAAATTAAAATGTTACCATAAAAAGATGAGTTGCCTACACCGAATGATAACTGGTCAATATAATTGGCTCAATAACTGATCATCATCTACAAAGATTAGAAAATTGAGTTATATAGGTCTATAAGTTTGTTAATAATTCAACAAAACCTATACATTTGTTTTGTGGAAGTCCAACCTCCAACAATAACTTATTAGTGATGTCCTCCCAAGAAAGGTTCTTACCACACTCAACTAAGACATGTGCTTGAGAAGATCGCAAATAACTGGACCTATCTTTTCCATTAAACCTAAGGTTAGTTCCCTCCATACGGACTTGAAATCTCACTTATTACCATCTTTTAAAGAAAGGAAGAGAAATTTGCTTTCCCAATTATGAGTCCCTTTAGTAGGATTTCTAGTTTTATTCCCATTCTATGTTTGGTAATTAAGTTATAACATCCTCAATACCTCTCAACAAGAATCAGTCAGTCCATAAATTTGAATAAATAAATGATTGTTTTAAATTATCTAAATGAAATGCCACGAGGAACTTTGATATCAAGAACCATTAATGAGGTTGCATTTAACCTAAACTCAAACTTTTCTCCTTTAACAACTCAATGCAGAAGTCGTCAAGTAGCAATATTAGACCTCATTTAAAATTGTCATGATAAACACTCATATTAATAGATCTATGGAAGCACCATTCTTTTATTGACATATAGTTTCCTAATTCTCAAAACTATACAGATATTGAACTCCAAACTTATCCCATCTAGGTATCTCCTACATCTAAATTCATATTTTTCTACCTGAAATTCTTCTATAAGGCAAGGGATGGAATCAATAGTAGTTGGACATTCACCACTGGTGTAAGACTCCTCAGTATTTACGTCTAAAGGTCTGTACACCTCTAACCCAAGCTCAACACTTACCTACACCCAAACCTGGTACCTGATCTTACCATTTGATGAACCATTATCAAGCATTATAAAGAAAATAAATTAAAACTTTACCACAAAAAGATGAGATGCCTGCACCAAATGATAACTGATCAATGTAATTGGCCCAAAATTGTCTAGCAATAATAAAATAAAGAAAGATATAAATAAACATGCAAAAAACATGAGATTACTGATAAGGAAGGTAAGCATACTTTAAGATGTTTATTAGTGGTATGAGATAAAATTGTTCAAACACTAGAACTTTAATCACTTGGACACCTCAAGTTTTTTGCCTTATCACAAACCTTTAATTCCACCACATACCAAATTCTAAATTCAAACCAATTCATTTTTTTCCCTTAAGACAAATTTATGGTCAAAACTTAGAGCAAACATATTTGATTTTCAGAGAGACATATGGGGAAATCTTTCAAGAAAAGCAAAAAATAATTTTTGACTTCAAACTAGACCTAAGGTCAAAACTTAGGAAGCAAATGATATATAGAAATATATCTAAGGGCTAAAGCCAAAAAAAATTCAACATATTACGTCATATAAGATTAAGATAACTATCACAATATCATAAACTCACTAGTACTATAGAAATAATTAATGTTTTTGAGGTTGATGTCATTTCTCACTTACTATTTTATTTTGTGTAATATTATATTCCTCTCTAATTGATATAATCTTCATAGACCTTATATGAAAAAGCATTTTGACACTTACGTTTTTATATATTTAGGGGAGATTCTTGAAGAATAAGAAACAATCAAAATATCATATCTATAAGATCAAACTTAGACCAAAAGAATCTCAGAGGTTAAAATTCCATACTTTTTTTTGAAAATTAAGGAAATTTCATTAATAAACCCATCCAAAGGCATTGATACAATGGATCAATACAATGAAACAATGTTTCCAAAATTATACAAGATTGACCCTTAACATTACATCTTGTCTTTAAATGAGTTTAATAAAGAGGCATAAAGAGTTACAATATAGTTCACTCCATATTCCATCTTCCTTCCAATGAAGAGCTAATTCCATCATTAACATTATAAACTACTAATTTTTCTCTAATTTAGTAACAAATTTTATGATTTAGTGCATACTTAAATTTTATAATTCCTTTCATGCTAAATGGAGTACACAATGCAGTTTAGAGATAGGCTTAAGTAAACTTTATCTCCCCCTATTTTCCTTTAATGTTCATCAGTCTATTTTAGTATGCTTTCCCAGTCAGCTACAAGACATGTCAGGTTTATGATGTGGTGCATCATAGCCTAAATGTGTTGGTGTAGTTGCATTGAAAGAACAAATCAGGAGTTATTTTAAGGGCTTGACAATATAGGGTGCATAGAATGTCTGAAGAGTCTAAAATTCCATATTTAGTTTTTAATATGTTTATAGCTGCAAGCAAAATGAAAAAAAAGGCTTTAGGCATCAAGGATCTAGTTCATACTACATTATAACATTGGATGATTGAGTTTTGTGTATGAAAACCATAACATAAGAGGAGTTAGTGATGCCCCCTATTATTAGGTAACTAGATTTGTTTGTCTATCCCATTAGAGCTAGGGGAGTAATTTGGAAGATAGCTTTGCAATATTTCTGAGCCTCTGAAGTTCCTAAACCATTTGTCCTAGTGTATAACTTGCATAACCTGAGAATTGAATGGTATCCTTGTGGTTAGTGAGGTCAACTCCTCCTTTAGGATGAGTGGAGTTTGATTATCCTAATTTTCAAACTAAAACCATGAGTCTGGTCCATTTCTCATATGGATTTTGATATAAGTGTAACTTATCTTCCTTTTCCTTAGCTTCTATATGAATTTCCAAGAATGTTCTTTTTTTTAAAAAAAATCCAAACTGCCAGTGGATGTGCTCTTTGAGGTAATACTCATTAACCTATTTTGACTATAGAGCTTCCTTGTCACTAACCTGTCTCCAAGTCCTCTTGACCACTAACATTAATTGAATCAACTGTAGGGGGATCAATCCAAGTATACCTTCTTGTTTTCTCCATCATAGTTGGTCCCATTTTGTTAGCACCCTTAAAATTTTATGCGTTTTCAAACTATATAAAATTTTTCATGCACATCTCAATCTCTTTGTTAATTTTTTTTAGGCAGGAGAAGATGTGTGCTTTAGTGAGTGTACGGGTTCCTTGATACTAAGATAATAAGTTATAATCTTCCAACTTATGAAAGGGCTCTATTCTGCAAGGAATTAATTCTGTTCTTGAAGATCTCCAAAAGTCTTAGGTAGTGTTGGTATCTTAGCTATTTAGATGAGATAGGGAACTACTAGAGTCCTTCACATTAAAAGAGATTAAACCTCAAATATGATAGCCCGTAAAAAATGTCAAGAGAATTAAACATTAAAAATAAAAAAGCATGGTCAGCAACACAAATCATCATAAGATCATCTGCAAAGATGTTTGAGTTCCAATTTATTGCATTTATGATGATATTTAAATTTGAGGTAGAGGTGAGTGTTCTCTTTGATCAATTTGGATAACACCTTTATGGAGAGAGTGAATAAGTAGGGCAGAAAGGAAGTCCACCTGCATTATTCCTTTGAACCCTTTAAATAACTTGCTAGGAATTCCATTAATCAATACATTGTAGGTATTAGTGAATAAATATGCATTAATCCATCCAGTGAACTTAATAAGAAAGCCAAACCATTCAATATATGTAAGAATGAAGCTCCATTGTAATATGTTGAAAGCCTTCGAGAAATCCACTTTAATTGCATAACTCTTAATAGTCTTGTTAGTCTCACAGTCTTTCATAAGTTCTTGCATCATTAAAATGTTGTCAGTGATAGATTTACCAGTGATAGAAGCTCCTTGAGTTAAGTAGAGGATATGCTTCAATCTCTTCTTTAATTTGCTAGTAATAAGTTTAAAGATAGTTTTATACACAGTGTTACGATAAGAGATTGGACAAAATTACTTCAATCTATTATCATTGGTAGTTTAGGTATCAACCATAAGTGAGTGGAATTCAGATCTTTCAACATTTTTCTAGTGGCTAAAAATTCTTGAACCACCTCAACAAGTAATTCCCTTATGATAGGCCAAGTGGCTTAAAAGAAGTATGCACTAAACATATCTAGACTTGGAGCTTTACTTGGATTCAGACTGAATACTATCTCCTTGATTTCATGAGAAGAAGTTGGTCTAATAAGGTTGTCTTTTACATCCTAAGAAAGAGTTTTTGTTTTCCAATAAACCTTTCTATCTCTTACATGCTTAATGGACTAGATGAGCTTGATCCTATGATGTCTTTATAGTATTTGACCACTATCTCTTTTATTGTACTTTTATCATTGAACAAATGATCATCTTCATTAAGTCAGCATTTTATTTTGTTCGAATTCATCTTAGCGAGGATATATTTGTGCAAATATTTGGTATTTGAAGTAATCCTATAAGGCATTATTGTACTCATTCAATTTTCTTACTTCCATTAATTTCAGCTCCTTGTTATTAAGGTCTTGGTAGCATTCATCTTGGAATTTCCTTAAGGCAATTTTAGCATTTTATATGTTTAGAGCAATTAGGGGACCTCATAGCGTATAAAAATCTTTTAGTTTGGTTCTTACTAGACTATGCTTTCTCATAAGCTGAAATGATTTGCAACTAGGGATCTCAACTTCCTAAGTTTCCCTCACTAATTCCATAAACTCTTCTTGCTTAACAAAAAATTGAAAAACTAAAAGGGGCTTTGGTACAATTTGAAGTATTGAGATTTTATAGCTCCATCAGATAATGATTAGAGCATAGAGGAGCCCCAAAGGGTGCCAATGATCAAAGCATCATTTATGAGCTTTCAATTCTAAGTTATTTTGATTCAAAATATATTTAGTATTTCTTAACTTCATCTTAATTATAATTCTAGAGTATGAGCACAACATCACTTATTTGTTTAAAACATAAATGGCTCATTTGTTAAGGAAAATCAACTTAAATTATATATAAAGAATCCAAATATAGAAAAGAATCTATTTGAACTATTAATCCTAAAGTCAACAAGTATGGTCTTATCTAGAGATTAAGAAAACAATGTGTTTTCTCACCAAAATGGCAATCAAGTTGGTATCTTCTTTAAAAGGTCAAATATTAACCTAGTCCATAATGAAAATTATAAGAAAGTAAACATCCAAACTGAACCAAAATCTCATTTATTGCTCAGATGCATACTACATTTATCTACGTTTCAAAAAAATAAACACACTATTTTGAGGGATTTTAGCATTTTTATAAGGGCCTTGACACTCTCTATTCAATAGGAGACAAGAGTGATCATGAAGATAGGTCTTTAAATTCCAATTCAAAATAATTGTTAAAAATATGATTAAAAGATCATTTAATAGGATGATATTTATAATCATAATCAGAGAGCCACTTATGAGCTTGAGAGAGTGGTCTTTAAAGCACCCATGTCGAACTCCAAGTGGAAACTCTGATGTTTTTAGTTTAATGGTAGTGATTGAAAGATATTAACTTATGATAAAATTAAAAAGGATTAAGAAGGAAAAGTACTTTTTGATTTACAGGAGGTGATCATCAGTAGTCTTATGTGCAAACTAGGATTAAATAATAATAGAGAATATTATTCTTTTTAGTGATAGCCAATAAGGTAAGGAAAAATATGTCAATTGACCTAAAAAATGGTTGTCAATTATTAATAGGAGAAAAGTTTTTCTTATTCCCTCCATTTGACAGAAGAAATTCATCATTTTGTTGAAGCTTAAAACTAGAAACTACCACCTTCTTTCTACAGTATATGTTTGTGAGGATTTGTTTGTATATTTTGATGTTATCATCTATAATGAGTTATTATTTATATGTTATCTAACGAGCAAGCATATCAATAAGCTATCAAAAACCATTTTATGCCATTTTTATATATTTTTAAGAGGAGCATTGTGGTTTTGAGTAAGGCACTTTTGGAAGTTTTTAATCATAATAAGATATTATAATTGAAAAACATTTTTTGTAAAATATAATAAAATGTAGGGACTAATATGACCATACTTGGATAATATTTATTTAGAGTGAAAATTGACGTAATAAAGAGAGAAGAAGAAATTGAAAAAAAAAACAGGGAAGAAGATTTTTCGAACTTGATTGTTCAATAAATTTGATAACGCGTCCGTTGAGTCTATACTATATATTGATATGTGAATATCTAACAAAAAATTAGCACAATTTGTATTAAACCTCATTATATTCCATATTACACCTATATACAAAAAGTACCATAACTAATTTAACATAAGCAACAGCTTCGCTTATACATGGGAATACCATGATTGAGTACATAAACTATCATATGTTAATACAAAATATACCAAGATACATTTAATGTCAGCCTTATATATAAATATATCATTATCATTAAAATAAAGTGCCAACTACAATTTAAAATAGAAATACCATGAATGAGTATAAAGAAAATCATGTCTAGGAAATTATAAAAATAATATGCCTATGTATAAAAAATAGGACCATTCATTACAGAAAAGTAGCATATACATTTTAAAATCAATATAACTAAGTACAAAGAATACTATTGCCTTAATAAAAACTATATTAGGACATATGCATCCAATACTATGTTTATGTACAAAAACACGTACCATTATTCATTACAGATAAGTAACACATGAACATGAAACTAGGAATATCATCACTAACTATAAAGAATATCATGTCTCAATACAAAATATACTAAGACACTATACATATAATACTAAGCTTTTGTATAAAAATACTATCATTCATTACAGATAAGTAACACATATACTTTTAAATTGGAATGCAATGACTAAGTACAAAGAAAATCATTACTCAATACAAACTATACTAAGGCACTATATATTTAATACCAGGCTTATGTATGAAATTCCACTCCATCATCCATTAAAGGTAAGTAACACTTGCATTTAAAATGGGAATACCATGATTAAATACAAAAAATATCATGCCTTTATATTGAGAAAAAAGGTACCATCATTCATTTACAGATTAATAAAACATTCACTTATCTAAAAAAAATTATAAAGAACATGGATTGATTCATTCTTGCATTCCAAATTAAATATGTTACAAGTTTTGATAGAAATGGTTAACTACACTTATGGTCAACCATATTTATGTTAAAATTTTTTAAAGGAAAAAGGAAGGAAAAGAATTAACATATGCCTATATTCAAAATTATACCCATTATTTTTATTTTTATACATGGTTAACTATATGACCATATATCAACTATGTTCATGTTTGAATTTTAAACGGTCATTATGAATGACATAAAATGGTACAATGCTATAACACTATGTCATTTTTAAGTATTATTAGAAATGGCTAAGTACATTCTTATATGGTCAATCGTGTTCATATTTAATATTTTAAAGGGACAATATGAAAGACATGAATTAACAGATAACTATGTATAAAATCATTTTTGTTATTGTTATTCACAACACAATTAATTACATAATTATATGATCCACCAAATTTATGTTAGCATTTTAAAAACACACTGTGAAGGAAACGAATTAACATATGCCTATGTATAAAACCATGTCCATTATTTGTATTTTTGGATATGATAAATGTTATTATGAATGATTTGGAATAACACACTCTCATATAAGAGACTATTTCCTTTTTAGGTATAATTAAACACAATTATGTACATGCTTGTGTGGTTGAAAAATATATATTTTACATGTTATTTAGGGTTAAAGTACTTGATATTTGACACTTTTATATCATGTTTTTATATGGATTATGTGATTTTTCTATGTTTATTTTATTACCTTGTAGGTGATGAGTTTAAGGAGAAAACATATATTTGAGTGCAACTTTCTCCATAATTGTCCGACCGAGGAGAATTTATAGTCAATTGGAAGTTAACTAGAAAGGAAACAACTTTATAAAAGACATCAAGAGTCAATTCAAGATGAAATATTTCGAAAATGTGGACCAATTGGTAGAGAATACACAACTAGCATTGGGCATGATGAGGGGATAAATGTCAGTTATGCATTTTATGGAAGTAGTTACCAGACTTATCGTGCTTTTAAAGCAAAAAGTTACAAAATAAAATAAGCACCAATTATAACTTGGTGTTAGGCATCTATTACAAACTGCTTTATGATGAATAAAAGTTTTAAAAAAACTGGCACTAATATGGATGCTAGGTTGGTAATATTATGGATGCGAGTTTGATATTGGTTTTTAGAGCATTTACTGGTATGCCTACTAAAGGCTCTCCCCCTAATGTATTGTGATTACCATTAGTGACAAGGCAATTAAAATTCAGAGAGTGTTTGCCTCTATTGGAAAATATGTGAAAGAAATTAGGTAGTTAGGCTAATAAGGAGCTCTTATTTGATGTTGAAATCCAATTTATCAAATCTATTGTCAACTCTGTGCATATTTATTAGAGTGCACATACGTTTCTATCCAAAGACTTAATAATGACCATTAAGGGGATAATGAGCGGGGCAAAATCAATGTTAGTAAATATAATGCTAAGATCAAATAGTCGGAGGTATATAAACTTGTTTATGGAGGGATTTAGTACCACTCCTATAATTATAACCAATAAGGTTTTAATAACTAAGAGCCTTTAAAGACTTTTAGTATTCTCTCATAGTCATTATGAATGAGGTGGATGCATAACTATATATTGAAAGGGAAAAGTATTTGGGCACTTAAAAACAAAACTTCTCACTCTTGGTTTATCACTCAATTACTTAAGCTAAAAAGCTTAATTGAACCTAATATAAGTTGTAAGATCGAGGATGATAACTTAAGGACTATTTGTTTCAATTTATTTTTTTATTTTGTTTTCAAATTTAATTAAAAAACATATTTACTTGAGCTTTTCATCTTTTCTTTTAGTTTTGTTCAGTTTTCAAAATTTATGAAAACTACAAAATGTGGTTTGTTGTTTTTTTTTTTCATAATCTGATTTACTAT
>JAOTAZ010000218.1:21478478-21496905 GCA_025629785.1 Erythroxylum oxycarpum
ATTTTTATAAATTTTGAGAGGTTCAATGCACCACTTGGCCCCAGCTAGCTTTGTCTATGGTTAATTGTAATCCTCATTATTGTGCATAATAAGATGAACTTATTGGACTCTTTTGATGAGATGGATTATCAAAACATATGTCTATTTTTTAAGGAAATAAATCATTACTATTATTATTGATAAATATCCGTCATTATAAGCTTTAAGTCCTCGAATTCCTTCGTCATATATTTAATGATTTCAGTGAGGGTTAGGGAAGAGATATCAATTATGTGTAGCCTTTTTTTTTAACATTTTACAAAGAGCCTGTTTATGTGAATCGAACTTATTACTTTTTGGTTACAAAGAAACAACCTTATCAGAGTTACTCTAAGACTCACCCTTAAATACAAATGTTCCTAGTGATTTATAAACAAATCAAATCATTTTCATTTGAGGAGCAAACAAAAGACCTTACTTTATATGAAGCTTCTTTAGGTAATTTCTTATTTTCACACTATAAACCTCTTCTAAAAATCTAGTGACTTCACTACACTACTTCAAAGAAATCAATAATTATAATGGAAAAACAAGATATACTAATGTATTTCACTGCACTACTTCAAAGAAATCAATAATTACAATGGAAAAGTTTGTGATTCTCAAACAAGATATACTAATGTAAGAAAGCAGCGAAAATAGATTAAAATTAACATCAACTTCACCATTAGAATCTAGTCGCCAATTGTTATTTTGAACTTGAAGTCTACCGGAAGAATTGGGAAACATATAAGAACAAGTTAGATGGCAATTCATAGCCCAGCATCGGTGACAACAACTATAATTCAATGAAAGCCTCACTGATACGCGGGGTCTAGATTGATCCAGTAATACATGTTCTTATCCTTAACTAGTATTCAATAAACTTATACAAGTTGAGATCAAAATTTTCCAACCACTTAATTAATGATTCCGATATCATAAAAGAAAAAATATGAAATAATATTTGAAAGTTAGTATCCCAATATAAAGGTGGTCTAAAAGAGTAAAACAATAAATAAGAGGAAAACATATCATAATTTGGTGCGGCTTGAACAAAGTGATGCCGCTTGAACAAAGAATTAGATTACATTAAAAAAATAAATAAAGAAGTAAACTTGGCATTTTGTGTTGGTATGCTAAACTTATTTGAACAGATCTCGCTATCGCACGTCCAAATTCCAATGCCTATCTTAAGCAGTACGATATGCCTTATTACTGAACCATAACCGGTTTTGTCCCTCTTCACTTAACTTTTGAATGTCAACGACGTGGCTTTTCCTCTACAACTGTACAACAACGGCCAAAAAACTCTGGTGAGTTGAGTTTGAAGGATCGTTAAGAGTCTGAATTTAGAGAAAGAGAATGGAGATGAGGCTTGAGTGGCTTCTGGGATTGGCGTGGATCGCTTCGACGTTGCCTATATTAATAGCTTCCCTTCCGTCTTCTCAACTAAGCTATTTTCACCACCTTGTAATGCGATTTGCTGGGAGAGGCAAAATAGTGCAACCTTCAGCCAAGGTAAGCTTTCAACCAGAATAAAAATTCACAAGAAACGAACAGGGTGATGAACTGTTCAGGTCTTTCAATAATGAAAAGAAAAAAGTTCGTCTTTGACTTCTAATGAATTGACTCATTTGTAATCGTTTTAAGTTGACCTTTTTGCTTCTTTTTGGGTTAAAGTTTGTACGTGCCAATTTTGGATGTAGAAAGTTTAGTGAAGTAATGGTTTTTCTTTGTTTAATCTTGTTTTGGCGGGAAAAGTTTCCTACACATGAGCAATTAAATTAATTGTGAATGCTGGGTTCCTCTTAGTTGAGAAAGTTTTAGAGGGTCAGCTTGTAACTTGTGGCATTAGCACTGAATTTGAACTTGGTGGAGAAGGTTCCGTTGATTGAAAAATCTAGTTTTTGAACTGATTGGGGAAATATATATATATGCATTTCATGATTATTTGCTAGCGCAGAAGTTCACGGTTCCTCAGAGATTCTTTCTGCATTTTTACGCGTTTGGTGTGATGTGGACGACCCTTTTGTTGGTCGTAACTTGGCACTACGCAAGTAAAACGGCTCCGATGGGTTCGTTGGATGAGTTGACATATGCTACTGACATATTTGGAGATTCTCATATGCTTTCTTCGGGCGTGCCTCATTTGCTTAATGTGGAGCAAAGATACAGGGTTTGGCTATCTGTTCTTTTGCTTTTGCTAATGGAAATACAGGTCTTGAGGCGCCTTTATGAGACAACTTATGTCTTTAAGTACAGTTCCTCAGCTCGGTTGCACATTCTTGGCTACCTCACTGGGTTTTTGTGAGTTTTTGATTGCTTTGGTCTCTTTCCTGTTATCAATTCCTGGTTTCTTTTCTGCTGCTCATAATTTTTTGTCAATTAAAACGAAATAGTTTTGGTTTGGTCTGGGACACTAAAATTTGCTGGATTCGAACTCTTGCGTATGCGTTTGTTGGGCAGTTTCTATACAGTAGCACCTTTATCACTTTGTCACATTTGCGTGTTGGAAGCTCTCAACTTTGCAGCTGAGGAGGCAGTTGAATTCAAAGTTAGAAGCCAAGAGTTGTCACAAATTGAATTCAGTTGGCAGACACACGTGAAACCTATCATAAGGCTTGGGTGGTGTCAGTGGACTGGTGCAGCTATATTTGCTTGGGGTTGGCTGCATCAATATCAATGTCATACAATTTTGGTACAAACTCATCTCTTCTCACTCACACTCAAAATGACTAAAGATCACATACACTTCAAATGCATTATCAATTTAGATGGCAAACGTTAGTGGGGATTCTAAGTTGACTTTTAGCATGAGATTTGTCCAACAGAAGCCCAGATATGCGCAACTAACGCTGTTAAACAGAAACTCTATCACGATACACTTGAGATCCTGTGCATAGTCCAACAATAGATGACCCCTAGTACTACCAAATGTTTAAAAGCTAACAGTTCTTTTAGACTGTCATAAACTTTCTGATACACAAGATTCTCATGGGAGGCGAGTGTAGAACATACTCATCCTACATCTTAGGCTTTGAAGAGACATGATTTCAGGGTTTAAAGGTTTCAGAAATGAGAAAGAGTTAGAAAAAAATAACTTCTTCATTTTCAATATATAGAAATGTAAACTATCCCAAAGATAACATGATTAAAGTTTTAACAAAAGCAAACTTATCCTTATCTCTAATAAATCTACTTTATAAAAGTAAAGCCAATAATTCACCTAACTTTAGACAAAGTAAACTACTTTTACACAAAGTCCTAAAGCAAACAGTAATAAATAGTACTACTTTACAAAAGGTGAACAAAAAGATGATAAGATGGAATCTTCAATAGTTGTTGAAGGTGATGTGTGAAACCCATCTTTCATTATTGTTGCCTAGATTCTTCACTTTATAAGAATAAAGTGAGATCCTATCAGTAGTCAGCTCTATGTCTTGAGTGATAACTTATCCAAAATCTCAAAGATGATTAATGACAAATAGGAAAATGCTATGATTAAAGATTAAATGAAAAATTTGGATCACTTGAGACATCAGAAGATCTTTTTCTTTTATTGAACTCAACTTGATGGAATTTGTGCAAGAGATGGCCAATTTAAGAGATGATTGGAATATCTTCATTAGGATTTGAGCATCTTGGAATTCTGTATTATAGGATTGAGAAGGTCCTGTTGTGTCAGAGACTATTCTTGAGATGCCATTCGACTCTGTATCATATTCAGGACTATTGAAACCAAACCTCAAATATAATTTCGTGATCCTTTTACTATGAGTTAAAGAAGAAAATTTTAAACTTTCCAATTCCAGAAGCGCGCACACACCCATATATATGATAGAACTTAATATGGAATTCAACAATCAGCTTTTATATGTATGAATCGTATGTGCCCTTATATGTAACTAGGATCTTTATCAAAGAAACGAAGTAAGATCATATTACAACTATTCACAAGAATCTCATGAATATGGGAAATCATTCTGCAAAGACTAGTGGTTAAGTGATTAATTTCAATTCCAAGCTTTTTCCTTTGACCTTGTAGAACTCATTATTGAACTTCTCCATCCATTTGGTAGAAATTTCATGTATTTCCATTTTGTGCACATCTGTCATTGCTTGTTTATTGACTTTTGTTCAGGGCTCTTTGCGGAAACGTAGAGAACAAACTGATCAATATGCAATACCCCGTGGTGATTGGTTTGAAATAGTTTCAAGCCCACACTTCTTGGCTGAGATGGTATGTCCCTCTCCCTGCTGCACCTCCATCTCTCACATCTACATTTGATATATAAATTAAATGGACATTGATTTTAGTATCAGCGTCATTTTATAACACCTGTTTCAGGTAATATATCTTGGCCTGTTGGTTGCAAGTGGAGGCACCGACTTCATCATGTGCTTCTTCTTTTTGTGGTAATCTCAATTCAAGTGCAGGCTTTGACTTTTTTGAATATTAGAATTATTACTTATCTTCTGTCCTGCCTGAATCTGCTTTGTGATGGTTGTACAGGTGTCTAATCTTGCATTTGCAGCAGCAGAAACACATAGGTGGTATTTAAAGAAGTTTGCAAACTACCCAAGGAACCGCTGGGCTGTGATTCCATTTGTGTACTAGTAACTTAAAACTCCTTATGACAATATAGTCTATTGCAATAATTAGGTGGACAAATTGACATCATAATTTAATTAAAATTAAAAGAAATAAGGCATACAAAATATTGTTATAAGTAAAACAGAATTATAATACAAATATTAACTGAATTTAATTTCTTTTTCTTTTTCTTCAAAACCTTTTAGTTAATGCATATAAACTTCTTATAGATCTCTATAAAAAAAACATTTTTCACATTTATCTTTTCTAGATGTAAGTCAAGGATAGTACACATTATCATGACTACTCTGATTATATATAGTCAACCAAATCATAGGAAAAAATATGCTATTAAAATCATTTTTTTAGTGTATCCTTTCGCTACTAGTCCTGTATAATATTACTCTACCTATTTGTTATTATCTTAGAAAAGGCCATTTATTACCAATTGCCTCCTTCTGATAATGGTACAAGTTTTCAAGATTTATTTACAAAGAGCTTCAATATCTTCTTGCATTATTGATATCCATTAAGAGATATATAAATTATTAAATGCTTCTTAAAGAATTAATGACTTTATAACCTTTGTTAAAGGCAGCATATTATATTGTCCTTTATTATATAATCTTAGTGCTAATTTAGTGGTCTTTTTGTTATTTGTTTTAATTAGATTACATCTAGGTTATTATTTCTTCTTAGGATTTTAGTTGTTTAAGCATATAAAAGGCTTACTTATTATTATGATGGGGAGGTTTCATTATTATTATTGAATTAAAATCCTTTTGGAGAATTTTCTTTATCTTTGTTCTTAGAGAAATTCTTGTGTTAGTTCCTCTATTGACTATCGATCTTATCTAGCTTGCTAGTAGCAATCACTCCTAGAATCTTATCACTCTCAATTTTTTCTTTTATAAAGTATAGTGATTCATAACCTTCTTTGAGTATTTTAAATTAGATTTATTGGATTAATCTATCTTTGATAAAGCATTCTTAGGTCCTATCGTATTAATATCAAATCTTATTAGTTCTATTAGTGATAATTATATCAAAATTTTGTATCAAAATATAGTTTTATATTCAAATTCATTCTTGGTATCGTTATTTACATATTAGCTATTACTGTGTCTTTGTTCCTTATATTCAATATTTATTAATTTTTCTTATTGTTCTTAAAGTTTCATTGATAATTAATTGTTCTTAAATTTTCGTTCCTTGTTTCTTCAGTTTTAAGTTAATTAAGAAAATAAAAGAAAAAAGTGCAACAAAATTTTATAAAGAAAATCCCTGGAAAGTTTCATTAAAAGAAAATACAAAAAGGTTAGCAATTCCATCATTCATTGTAAGGAAGAATTGTTCTTGATCCAACAAGGACAAGGTGTTCCATGTACCATAAAAAATTGTAGTTTCTAGATATTCTAGCTTTTATTGTCTTTGATTCATTCTTGACAAGTTCTTCGTCATTTCTTTTATTGAGTTTAATTGGGTTATAATTCAATTTCTTATTTTTTTAAGTGTTCTTGTTCGTCAACCTCTTTTTTTTTTCTTCTTGGTCAAATTTGACTCTTTCAGTGTATCTAATAAAGGGAAAATATTTAAACTAGCCTTCTCGATTAAGATTGTCTAGTTTGCAAAGAACCTTTAATCGTGAGCTTAAGTTGAGAGTTAAGTGATACTTCGAGAGTAAACATGTGAGTGCTTTTGTTACTAACTTTTCAAGTAGGTATATCATAACTCAAACTCAAAGTAGAACAATGTCTAAATACAAGGAAGTAAATAGAACTATATCTAAATACAAGTAAGGAGGAAAGAGTGGAAATATAACCATATCTAAAGACAAAGATGCAAATTATTTGATAATTCGATGGATTTAGGGAAAGATTGAATAAACATGATACTGTTATTGTTGTTCTATATCGTAATCTACTTATAGGTCCTAAGATGGATAACTTCAAGGAGAATGATAAGGTTAAGGGTGCTACTAATTACTTAGGAGAGCCAAACGTAAGGGATGGTAGAGGACAAAGAATGGACAGATAAGGAGGGGGTTACGTTTGGTGTAAGATGAAAAATCAAGTATAAAGAAAAGGATGGATAATAACATAGGATGTATTAAGATAGCGATATAAACTTTTCTATAAAAGAAAGATCCAGATTCATATTTGGAATTAAAAAAAGTTTGCAGAGCTAGTCTTTGATTATTATAACTTTTTGGAGAGGAAAAAAGGTTAAATTGGCTACTATAAACTTTAGTGATTATGTTATGGTTTGTGGGATCAAGAAATTCTCAGTAGGACTAGGAATTAAGAATCACTTATCAAAACATGAGAAGAGATGAAGATCATGTTGAGGAAGCAATTTATACTAAGTTTCTATTATAAAGAGCTTTACTAAAGGTTTCAAAAGTTCTCTCAAGGTTCAAATAATATGAAAAAGTACTACAAAAAAATGGAGGTTACCATGAGTAAGACAAATATGGAGGAAAATGAAAAAGTGACGATGACTAAATTTAGAAATTTCTAATATCATAAAGCTACACTATTAAGTGGAAATGCGTATAGCCATGAAGGTGGAGAGGTAACTCAAAAAGAGGAATGTTAATTGTTTTCAATGGTCATAATATAGGGTTTTTATTATAGAACAACTCAACGAGTAGAGAGGAGGATAAAGCTCTAACTAAACCAAAAGTGCACGTGCCAAGTAGAATGAAAGCTAAGGTTGATTTCTTCCTAACAACTAGGAATCGAGATATCTAGTACTTCTAGTACTTAGAGAGAGGACATATAGCTCCACAATGTTTCAGCAAGTGAGTGAAGCTGATAAAGGAGGATGAGTACATATCCGTAAGTGGAGTGGAGAAAGAAGGAGATATGCCTTAATTGAAAAATGATAGTGATAATGAGTATATCATGAAACTCAAAAAAGGAATGATGCTAATCACTAGAAATAATCATATATATGGTTGAGAATGATGCGAATAAACAATAAGAGAACTGCCTCTTCCATACTAGATGAGCTATCAAGAATCGAACTTACGATATGGTCGTCAATGAGAGAAGTTATGCTAATGTGGCTAGTGTAGAGTTGGTGGAAAAGTTGGGACTACTAATTATGAAACACCCTAACCATACAACCTATAATGGTTGAATTAGAATAAAAAGGTTAGGGTAACAAAACAAATTATGTTTTCTTTCTTGATTTAGAAGTATAGAGATAACAAGTTATGTAATATGGTATCCACACAAGTGAGACATGTTCTTTTGGGGTGACAATGGCAATTTGATAAGAGAGCCATACATGACCTATATAAGAATAGGAACTCCTTTTTCATAAATGGAAAGTTATACAACGTTGTTCCATTGTCACCTAAATAAGTTTATAAGGATCAATTCAACCTTTATAAAAGTTAGTAGAAGAGATTAAGAGGGGAAAAAAAACAAAAAACAAAGGCAAATGCTTGGAAGTAATTCAAGTTTTTGGAAAAAGTAAAAATAAGAGGTACATATTTATGCAAGCATCAAGTGTAATTTTTTTATAAATGAAAGAGTTGATTTGAGGATAAATCATTTTGAGATAAGCAAAAATAATGAGAATCAAACAACAACACACAAGCTATATGGATTTTCTACAAAGGGAGATATAAAGAGGATCTTAAATAGCTTGTAAGAGATTCAAGTAAAGTGTGATGTAAATGGCACTGGACTAATTAGTAAATCAGTGCAAATCTTTTGCTAGGTTTGTAAACTACATAAGTAGAAGTAAATCAATGTCAGAGTTTAACTTGTAATTAGCTTGAACTTATATTTGCTTTATGTACTGAAAACTCTAGAACAAAGTTTGTTGTCTAAAATAGGTGTTGGACTCGTATTTTAAGTTGTTAGAATTTTAATATTTCAAGTGTTCATTTCGTTTAGAATTTTGATATTTCAAGTGTTCATTTCTTTTTAGAACTTGTATAATAAGGTGTTTTGTTTGTTCTAAATTCTATATTTATTTTAGATTAGGATTGGTTATCTTTTAAAGTTATTTATTTCTAATTAGATTATTTTAAGATTGTTATTTTCTTTTAAATTATAATTATATGGTTTAAGCCTGTAAAAGGCTTACTTATTATTTTAACAGGGGGAGTTCATTATTATTACTGACTAAAAACTTTTTGGAGAGTTTTCTTCATCTTCTTAAAGAAGTTCTTATGTTAGATTCTCTATTAATTTTTTTATCTTATTTAGCTTGCTAATGATGATTATCTCTATAATCTTATCACTTTTAATCTCTTATTTATAGAGTGTGACAATTAATATCCTTCTTTATATATTTTTATTTTAAATTTCTTAAATTAACTTGTTTTTAATATAACAGTCATAATTCATATCAAATTGATATCGAATTTCATTAATTTTATTGGTGAGATTCATATAAAAATATCTCTTTACTTCATCAATATATCTTAACAACCAGCATTTTATAGATTTCAGATTCAACTTTTTGTCTTTTTTTTATACAAAGAGGTGGGAATAATTGACTAGTTTCCCTATCCATATATGTATTAATATCTTCAACTCAATTGCAGTTGATAAAATTCGATTCATTATATATAACATGTGATATTGACCAATTCTTTCCAAAAGGACTTATTTAGTAGGAAAGATCTCAACATTGCTTTTTTCTCTTTTTAACAAAGTTCTCTTCATCCATTTTGTCATTCTATTTTTTAGGAGTGTGTGTAATAATGAACTATCTTTTAATGCCTTTTTTCTTATAGAATACACCAAATTCATTAACATTCTATTATCCTCTATTTTTCACCCTTAAGCACTTGATCTTTGTATTAGAATCAAGTTCAACGTGCACTTTGAAAGCTTTGAAGATTAAGAACACATATTGTTTTATCTTGATATGATACACCTAACATCTCTTGGCATAGTCATTAACAAAAGAGACAATGCAGTTAGTTCCTCCTAAAGATGGAACCGGTGTTTACCACACATCAGAGTGAATCAAGTGAAGAACAACCTTGTTTCTTGAATTTGACCCTTAAATTTTACACGTTATTACTTATAACTCAATTCTCATAAAAAAATAATGATAACTTTATGAGTCTAAAGATTAACTTTTATTTAGTAAGGATCTTCATTCCTTGATTATATATATATATATAACTTTGAAGATATTTCACTTTTGATTTCTTGAAGTGATTAATGCTTATACTTCTAGTAATGTCTTTTCCTTTTATTTGTACAAGTTTTTAATTATCTTTTTTCTCTTCTAAAGTATAAGTGAACCTTAAGTTGTCTTCAAAATCTTATTGAAAATTGTTATTTTTCACCCAAGATCATCTTATTGATTTAGAGATAAAAATCTTCTATAAGTCCTCAATATGCCATCCTTCTTAAAAAGTACGAATAGTATCATCACATATCTTTAGCTTGATAGTTCCCATACCAACAACCTTTAGAGGATAATTGTCATAATTATATATAAATCCTCCTGAGATAGGTTTGTAATGATGGAACCATTCTCTTCTAGAGGTCATATGAAAAGTAACTCTTAATTCAAAGAGTTATACATCAAGTAACGAACTTATACTTTCAATTTTTGTTATTGCTTCACAATATAAACTATTGTCATCATCTGAAGTATTTGCGAATTTTTGTTGAAAACTGTAACTTATCTTTTTAAACTATAATAATGCTTTTTCAAGTGACCTTTTTTGCACTTATAGCATTTTAAATTCTTCTTACTTTTTGATTTTGATATTTCATGATTTTAATTCACACTTAGGCTATATTTAGTTGATCTCGCTTTTATCATTGTCAAAGCTTCACCTTATTGTGAACTAGACTACTTGTCTTCCTTAATTCATCTAAAATTATGATTGCATCCTCAAAGGCTAGGTAATTTGTAAGAAGATTATTAATTAAGTTTATGATGAGTTGATCATACAAGGTAAACTTCGAAGTGAATGTTTTACATGTTAATATAGCTAATAACGCTATATGACGATTTATAATAACATCTATATCCATTTTATTTCATTGGGTATCATTCATTGGTCTTCTACTAATTGCTGCAAAATAATTATTTTTTTAAGGACAGTTGTCATCTTCAACTTCCATAACACAAAATTATTATCATTAAACTTTCAATCTTAAACCTAGATGGCTCACACTATTTCATGTAAATAATAATTATATCCGTAAATAGTTCCTAATACTTTCAAATAGTGAATAATATCTATTTTATGGGTAGGATTTACTTATAGTGGTAACTATAGAAAATACAATAAGTAGATACATGCATTTTAAGTATTCCCTTGTGCCACTTGTTGCAATGATTAAGTGAATAGAATAAGATCACAACTCAGTTAAAATTGGAAGAAATATGATGCAAAATATTATTATGAGTAAAAAAAGAATTGTAATACAAATATTCACGAATTATAAGCTGTAAATATTGATTTATAACTTCAAATCTATTTGAATCCGCATAAATTCTACTCTTAAATGTTTGATTTTGTTTCTTAATACATAAAATAAGAAGATAGGTGAATATTATAATCAAACGTTTAAATTTGTTAAAAAATTACACAAGCTAATATTTAAGTATGTTTTATAAATTATTATATTTTATAAATAATATTTGAATTCTTTTAAGGTAATCCTCTCGTGTATCAAATCTTCATATCCTTCCTTTCTATTGTGTTCTGTTTTGCAGTATGAGAAATGACAGCTTTAATCTCAGCCTACGTGGCTAGGTAGAATCTGAGACTTAAAATCCAGCAAATACTAAAGCAAATGGGTGGACATCAAAGCTTCATGTCCTGCAGTTATACAAGGTGAAGCTAAAGTAAATTCTTCTAACGATCTGGAGTATGTTCTCTCCTTTGATGCATTATACATGGTTGTACCTGACAAAGTTAACAGAGTAACAACTTCTAGTGATGTTAGAGCTGCCGGCGTATCTAATTATAATCATCGTCACATGTGAACATTAGTTTTGTTTTCATAGGAAGACTTATCCTACCATGGTTTGCAGCTTGAGTTGGTAATAATAATTTCGAGTTTGCGACTCTGCATCAGCGGATAGAACTTAGTAGACGCGTGGCTATATCCTTCCCAAAATTTTGGAGCTCGTGAATTCAGTGGATTTATCAGCCTAAAAGTTGCGGCTTGAAAAAGAAAAGCCGATACTCATCTGCCCAATATCGTTTTGGCCCAAGATAACTTTTCGGCTCGAGTCCAGACCGAACTCCGTCGTAGAATCGGGGGTGCTTACCTAGTATTCTAGAAGTAAGAACCGCTGGAGTCCTCAAATCTCACCATTTCTTTGTCGGATCAATTCACTGATCGGAATACGCAAGCTTTATCAACGAAAAATGGCGCCTTCTTCATTTAGTGGCGATGAGACAGCCCCATTCTTCGGCTTCCTAGGAGCAGCGGCAGCTCTCGTTTTCTCTTGTAAGAGCAAACCCTGACACGTACCTTTTCCAATTCTAAAAATTTCATCTTCGATGTAACAAAGCTTGAGTCTTTGAATGATTTTCAATGTGCAGGTATGGGAGCTGCCTATGGGACGGCGAAGAGTGGAGTGGGTGTGGCGTCGATGGGTGTGATGAGGCCAGAGCTTGTAATGAAATCGATAGTGCCCGTTGTTATGGCCGGAGTTCTGGGTATTTATGGTCTGATTATCGCTGTTATTATCAGCACCGGAATTAACCCCAAAGCCAAATCTTATTACCTCTTTGATGGCTATGCACATCTTTCCTCGGGCCTTGCTTGTGGTCTCGCTGGCTTATCTGCTGGTATGGCCATTGGTATTGTTGGTGATGCTGGTGTTAGGTACTTACAAACCCATTAATATTTTCTATAATCTGGTTGCCGGTATTAGTTTTTCTTTTTGCGATGCTTATGGTGATGGGAAGTGGTGGTAGTGATTCGATTTATTGTGCTGTAACTGGATTGGCGGTGTGTTAGGATACAGTGGGTTAAGCAACTTTAGTGCGTTTTCTTTGTTTTGACTAATCCTATCTAAAGTTGATTGATTGATGATGATTACAGTGTGAAATGAACATGGTATGGTGATGGTGTGACAATGTCAATGTGGTTAAGCGTATTATAGTAATTCTAGGTTATACATACCATTACGAACTGTATCATTGTGAAGTTGAAGACTTTGATAAGGTCTTTTTTTTTGTCTGATTACTGGACGTTGTGGAAGAGAGTATTATAGTAATTCTAGGTTATTGTCTAAATACAGCTTACATGTTAATTGTTCTCCGTGTAGCCAAAGGTATAAACTTTTTCATCTGGTTAGTAATGCATTCTTATGGGGTTACTAATACACTTCAATAATTATTGGATTAATAGGAAAATATTTTATTTATTTGTCATTGCTAGAGGAATGTGGATTACATAAAACTATAGTAGATTGTAAACAAGCAAATTACTGAGGTTGAACATATATGAACTCCTGGTTGTATATGGTATGTATTATGAACTCCTGGTTGTATATGGTATGTATTATCCCAGATACCTTTGATTTTTGCACGAGGGCATTGACTTGAAGTTTGAATACATCGCTCTATAATATCTTATCGACTCAAAATACTGATGACTGATTGGAATGCTTTTCAAATGTACTTAAAAAGTTTTGAAAGCATTACTTTCATTACTCCTGGTTTTGGAATGATTATACTTTGTTATCTTTATCACTGTCAGGAGCTTTGTCTGGATCATTGATAACTGACATTCCTATGAAGATGAAACTGATTTTATTAAGTATATCTTTGCAGAGCTAATGCACAGCAGCCAAAGCTTTTCGTTGGTATGATTCTTATTCTTATATTTGCTGAGGCTTTGGCATTGTATGGACTCATTGTTGGTATCATCCTCTCTTCCCGAGCTGGCCAATCCAGAGCAGATTAGAACTGATCAAGTCACTCTTAAAGTAAAAGAATATAGAGTTTGTAGTTGTTGTTGCTTCTGATGCATGTATTCCAAATATATCTTTGGGATTGCTCCATATATTTATACTTTCGAGCAATTGTTTCCCTGAAATAAAGTTCGTTATTCTTTTTGAGGCATCTTGTTGTATTCTGTCTGTATATTGTCTGACGGACATGTTGAAAGCTGGTTTACAGAGTGTAAGGTGATTTATCAAAATTGTGTGCATTCGAGTAAACTAAAGCATCACAATTACGTCCTCTCTCATCACTGTGAAATGTTATTAGACATCTCTGCTACTGCCAATTCTTTCTTTGTTGAAATTTCTTCGTTCTTTTGTTCTGCTTAATTCCAGGTCTCTTTAAAAGAACACTTATTTCTTGAGCCTTCTTTCTCAGGGTTATACAATTTCCTCAGTATATTTTCTTGAGAAATGTAGATGTGTACGTACTGTTGGATTCATAGTCTTAATGTTGGATTTGATTTTCATGAAGCTGGAGACAGCTAACCTCTCCTATCAGAACGCTGTAATCTGGGCTAGTTACTGTTAACTTTTTGATGGAGCTCTTTCTCCCTACTAATTCTTGATTATAATGGAATTGATAAAATAAATATGAGCAATGTCTTGCTTCATTTTACAAAGTAGTCTTGCAATTTCAAGCCTTTTGTGTAGTTATCTGATTCTTCTTCCTACTCTACTTCTAGTATTGGACCCTGGACGTAATTCCCGCTCTTTTTTTTTTTTTCTTCTTTTTGAGGCTGGTGAAGAAGTACCGTCAAGAGGTTGTGTCAAAGTTGTATTGACAGCTGATATCCTGGAACACTAAATGTGTAATTGCTTTGTGGTCAAAATTGCAAATGACCTATCTATTTGTTAGGTTTGTTCGTGTTATGGTTGACATGTGTGGAATGTCTCATTTACATAGGAATGCAACAGAGTTTGATTGATAAAGGGTGATGACTCGGGGCGTCAGTCAACAGGCAATGTTCATTTAAAAGCTTATATGATTTGATTATGCATGTAACTATAAAAGAAGTTGTGGATAAGACAACAGCATGCTTGTGCTTTTAACAAAGTTATATCCTCCTCCATTTTCAGTGGTAGATGAAGAGCGTGCGGTTAGATCCGAGTCGAGGGTGGCGGGTTGAACAGAAGTTGTTAAGTAACCTGGTCAAACCTAACGCTACTTTGGCTGTCAGATGTCGATGTGTGTAAACGGAAAATATAAACCGTTGTGAAGAGAGCTCTTATCATTCATATATTGTGAGATAGAGCTTATTTTTTTCGGATTTATGAATAAAAAATGACATAACTCTTTTTCGGAAAGAAGCACGCGGACCATGGCATTAGGTATTGGGGCAAACGAAAGGCCAAAATAACGATCCAAAAAAATACAAACTTTGTCGGTCCATGCAAAGTTAATGCCACTGGTGTAGACAAATATTACAAAATCAGACAATCAACAAAATGATTGAAGGATCAACGCACCCCACCGCAATATGTTTTTAATAAAATGAATTTACGCTTTCTCGCTTCCTCACGTAAGAATAAGAGAGTGTTTTGTTAGATATTAATTAATGAAATTAAATTAAATATAATAAAACAGAATAAAAGGGTTTATAATGAAATAGAATATAATATAGTGAAAAGTTGTTTGGAAAGATGGAATGGTTTATAATGTAATAAAATATTATTTGGAATATAGATGAAATGAAATATAATGCATAATAAATGACGATTATATCCTTGTATAAAATTCTCACACAACCTATAACTGAAAATGCACAAATATTCAAATGCTATGGTTTTAAAACAGCAAAATTATATGACTTATTGACAGACAATTAAAGTTACGGTTGTGACTAGAACTGTTGGGATATATGTTATATATCTAAGTAATTAGTTTTGACAATATTTATCAATTGAAAATATAAGTTTTTTTTTGGTAGGTAAAGCGGGCAAAGCCCGAAAAGAAGTCTCTAACTAACGAACATAAGTGACACCAATAACATCATGAAAAAGCCACGAATTCACTGCATCTGGTGGGTTAGCTAAGGGAACCCGGACTAAAGTCATAAGCATGATGGGATAAAGCATCGGCAACGAAATTTTCCTCCCGATGTATATGTGTAACCGAAATCCTCTCGAAAGACTCTATTCGCTTGCGTATTCGGGAAATCAAAGCGGCAACTAAAGCATTAACCTCATACTCTCCATTAATCATGTTAACGGCTAACAAATTATCACATTCAACTTGAATATGCCTTAAATTTAAACTAGCAGTATATTCAAGGCCATGGAGAACATACCACACTTCCGCATTCAGAATCGAACATCGACCAATGTTAACCACAAAGTCGCCTACCCAATTACCATGGTTGTCGCGCACGACCCCTCCGCCATACATTGCTATGCCATCAGCCGCTAGCGAGGCGTCAGTATTCATCTTGAAAACTCCTGCCGGTGGTGTCGACCAATGCACCAACTGCTCCTCTCGTCTTGTCCTTGGTAGCCCTTGCTCGACACGCAAAGCAGCTGCAATTTGCACTGCCTGTTGTGTGCCAACGCAACAAACAACTTCAACAGTGAAGGCTACTGGCTGTCAATCATCCCCTAAGACAGCCCTGTTTCGACGCTTCCAAAGTAGCCAAATAACAACCCCAAACACCATACTCCAACTCACATCAGTTTGATAGCATTGCATGTCAGCAATGTTGCGAAATAACTATGCATCCAAGCTCAAATTCGAGTCAAAAAATCATGCTCTTTGCTCATAAATCAGCAGCCTATTCTATACATCTCTAGCAAATCGACAATTGCGAAGTATATGCATAGTATGCTCAACGGATTCAAAGCATACTTCACAAGTGTTCGATGTAGACAAATGGCTCTGGCACCTTTCGGCATTTGTTAGCACCCCATTGCCTAAACATAACCACATGAACACTTTAATTCGTTGTGGTCCAACCCACTTCCAAATCCGATGCCAGGGAGCTCTCGACACAACTTTGCTTTGTCCACATAAGCTCAAATAGGCAGTCTTCAACGTAAAATAGCCCGAGGATGAGGGGCACCAAAAAGGTCGATCATTATCCATGCTTTCATCAGGCGGCAAAATAGCAGCAATGAGCTGGATGGCATTGGACGGGAGGAGGTATGCAAAGGGTTGCCAGTCCCACCCCCTAAGGCAGTCACAAAAGAGGGTACAGCACGAAATCTCATCAAATCCGAAACTTGCGATACCACCAGTTCAATTAATGGCAAATCGAGTCCCGGCACCCATCTATGTTTCCAAAAGCGCACATACTTTCCATTCTCAATAATCCACGCCACGTTAGTCATCATGTCATCCCAATTCTTGCACACAAGGCGCCATAAGGGTGAGCTTGAGTTAGGTTGAATCGGATTCAAACCAGCCTCACTATCGAACTTATACTTGCTGGCCAATACCCGAACCCAAAGGCTGTTAGGTTTCGTGAATAATTTCCAGCAAACCTTCATGCCAAAAGCATTATTAACAAAGTGCAAATCCCGAAAGCTCAATCCCCCATCGACTTTTGGTTTCAAAACATTCGACTAAGCAACAAAACTCATCTTTCGGCTCTCTGCGCTACTATTCCAAACAAAACCCCTAATAGCTTTCTCCATATCTTGACAAGAGCCAATCAGAATATTAGTCGTTTGCATAGCATATAGTGGCATCGTGCTTAGTACAGACTGCCCAAGCGTAATTCGCCCCGCAAGTGAGAGACTCAATGCATTCCAATTCATAATTTTCAACTTCATTCGATCAAGTATAGACTTATAGCTGTGTTTCGTGACTCGCAAGTGCGTGATTGGCATACCTAAATATTTCCCCATATTAGAAACTTCACGAAAACCCAACGTCGTAGTAAGATGCCGACGCAATCTGTTAATAACATTTTTAGAGAAGAAAACCGAGGTCTTTGCTTGACTAACTCTTTGCCCTGAGCTCTCGCAGAAATGTGCCACAACCTCCTTCATAACCGCAACCTGATTTATGTCAACCCTTCCAAACAATAATAAGTCATCGGCAAAAAACAAATGCGAAATACCTAGGCCTCCTTGGCGCATTGGCAATGGTTTCCAACGCCTTGATTGCACCGCATAAGAAATCCCATGAGCTAAACGCTTCATACATAGAACAAAAAGATAAGGCGATAATATACAGCCTTGTCATAAGCCCCTTGAAGGCACAAAGGACTCATTAAGGCCACCATTCCATTGTATCTGCATCAAGCTCGAGGTGACGCAATCCATAATGGTTCGGGACAGTGTATCAGGTAGCCCTACTTCCTATAAAGTATCGAAGAGAAACTCCCAACTGAGACGGTCATAAGCCTTCTCAAGATCAACCTTAATGGCCATATATCCCACACCCCCTTTCTTACTTTGCATCGAGTGAAAACATTCTTGGGCAATCACAATATTGTCCGTGATATGCCTACCCGGGATGAAACTAGATTGTTCAGGCCTCACGATCTTTGGCATAATACTCTTAAGCCGAGTAGCAATTATTTTCGTTATAACTTTATAAGCTACCGTACAAAGAGAGATTGGTCGAAATAGGGAAAATTAATAGGAACATTTTTCTTTGAAATCAAACAAATGATTGTTTTATTCATCGCTTTATCAATACTTCCCCCATTAAGGACACGGGATGCCTCGGTGCTCAAATCTAAGCCCATCGTCTCCCAATGAGCCTGATAAACTCTGGCTTGGATCCCATAAACACCCGGAGCTTTCTACGGCTTCATATCGAACAGAGCCTTTTTTATATCCTCAACTGAAAACTGAGATTCTAGCTTTGCAAGATCCGTAGCATCAACATTAGGGAACATACAACTCAAA
>JAOTAZ010000218.1:21497005-21510642 GCA_025629785.1 Erythroxylum oxycarpum
AAAAAATATTAAATAGTATATATTTATTAATTTAAATTTTATTCTAAAAATTTATCATTTTTACTATTTAAAATAAAATAAAACGTAAAATAAAATATTCCGTATTTATCTCATTTTATTCAATTCTGTGTTACATTTAATCTGACTCCATTATAAAATCTTACCGGATAGAATCTAATGAAAGTATGAAACACATCCTCTTTTCAGGTTACGGTGTATTCAATCATAACCGGTCGGAAGATTACACGTGAAGATTAAGAGGTCGTGTCCAACAAGACAAACACTGAGAAACACAGCCACTCCACGTGGCATCAGGAAGATTACAAAAAGACACTTTCTTTTTTAGCCAGCTTGTCTTGTCTGTTACAACCCCGAACCCCACGACTAACCAACGGCTATTTTCACACTTAAAAGTACCTTCCCGAGGCACTGTGCAGCCACGTGGCAGAATCATTCGTGAAAACTCTCTCGTTTGGCGGGATGTAATGGACCCCACGATCTGTCACTTCACCGAATATTATTTTCAACAGGTGCTGGTTGACTATAAACTATGCCTTTTGGACTTCAACCAACGGTGGTCCCGCCGGCCGGCGACAATTAAGGAAAAAGGGGAAAAGAAAAAGTTGAATCAAGCAGTGGAAGAAAAGTTCTAACAAATTTCGGCTACTGTTACATGCACATTAAAAAATTTGGTTAAAAAACGACTGAATTAACTGCAGTATCGGGTCATTGGATCATGTTTCGGGTTGTTGGACTGGCGACGTCTGCGAGGTGGGATCAGCCGATGACGGGATATCGGGACCGACACGACAACCTTCGAGCATGAAGACAATGTCGGACATCATGGGTCGGTCAAGCGGGTCGGGTGCTGAGCAGAGCAGTCCCACTTTGACTCCAAGTAAAAACTCTTCCCATTCTGATGATTCAGGATCAAGCTCAAGCAAACCTGGCTCTAAAAGTTCAGTAATTTGACCCTTCTGAAGCTGCTTCTTGACCCACTTCACTATGTCCTCGTCTTGTCCAAACATTACCGGCCTTTTTCCAGTCAGCAGCTCGAGGAGGACTATGCCAAAGCTGTAGACATCTGATTCTTTTGTGAGCTCTCCTGTTAACGCTGCTTCTGGTGAGACGTAACCTAATGTGCCTACTGTTGTTGAAGTGGAGGGCTCTGCTGGGGTTGCGATGGAGAGTCGATCTAGGCCGAAATCAGAGAGATGGGCTTCAAAATCTGCGTCGAATAGCACATTCTGCGGCTTGACATCACCATGGATCATGTTGGATGTGTGCAGAAATGCTAGTCCACGAGCTATTCCAAGAGCAATGAGATGACGCATTGGCCAATTGAGGACATGACCATCTTGATGAGATGCTTCTTGAAGGAGTGTGGCGAGGTTACCGTTAGGCATGTAGTCGTAAACTAGGAGCCTCGTGTCTGGTGGACCAGCATAATAGCCTCGAAGAACTGTTAAGTTGCGGTGCTTGACTTTGCTCAGAAATTCAGCTTCTTTTCTAAACATGTTCTCGTCTAGCGATCCGTCGGGAAGTTTTCGTATTGAGAGCACCATTCCGTCGTTGTAACATGCCTTGAACACCAAGCCATACCTTGTCCTGCTCAGAACATTATCCTCTTCGAACTGTCTGGTTGCTTCAAGCGTTTCTGCAACTGTAATCTTGTTATTGAACATAACAAGCTTTGGAACACCATTTTCTGAACTTCTTCTTCCTCCACTTGTTGTTGAACTTGCCCTTGCTGGGCTTCGTTTCTTTTCTCTGGCTGCATGCTGTTTTAGCCTCTTGCGCCACCTCAAGAAGCTGAAAACGTAGCAGCAGCAGCATATTGATAAAAGGAAAGCACCGCCTACAGTCACAGCAATCAAGAGGATCAACCTTTTCCTTCTGTCTCTTGCAGCAACATCCACACATTTTGTGCCTAATGGCTTTCCACATAGGTCTTGATTATATGAAAATGCGGATTGATTGAATCTCGAACCTAATGTGATTGGAATTTCACCTTCAAGATTATTCCTCGACACATTGAAGTATACCAATCCAGGAATTCGTGCAAGACTAGCAGGAATCTTTCCGCTCAAGTTGTTAGAAAAGAGGTCCAGAGATTTCAAGTTGTATAAATTATGTAATGAGTCCGGTATGCTGCCTGAAAGATGGTTATCGTCCAATAGCAATGAAGTTAATGATGAGCATTTGGAGATCTCCGGAGGGATTTCACCGTATAAATTGTTCCTACCCAGATCAAGCAGCTTCAAATGCGAAAGGCCAGAGAGATCAGCTGGAATGTGGCCAATCAAAGAATTCGCTTGCAACTCTAGGACTTCCATATCAGAGCAGTTACCAAGCTCTGGAGGAATTAACCCGGAAATGTGATTTTTGGACAGTGACAGAACAACCAACGACCTAAGGAAGCCAAATGTCGACGGGATCTGTCCAGAAAGTAAATTGGAACTGAGATTCAAGTAACGCAATTCGACCAAACTACTGAACCCTTCATGAACTTCCCCAGAGAACTTATTCTCCTGCAAGGCAACAACTTGAAGATTTGGTAAGCCTGTAAAGACAGACGGTAGCTCTCCAGATAGATTCTGTTTACTCAAATCAATAGTCCTCAGCATCAATAAATTTCCCAGACTAGCTGGTATAATCCCTGAAAATGCATTCCCACTCAGATTCAACCATATTATCCTACTCAAGTTCCCGATGTCAGCAGGAATTTTACCGGAAAAACTGTTTCCACTGAGGTCCAACGTAGTCAAGTTGCTAAATCCCATAAGCTCCACTGTGAAGCTTCCTTTCAAACTATTGCCCCTTAAACTCAAGGTCTCAAGCTGTGTGAGATTTCGGAAACTTGGGGGAACCGTACCCGAGAAATGATTACCACCAAGAGACAACACCTTTAAAGCTCTCATGCTACCCAAAAATGAAGGGATTTCACCAGTAAAGAGGTTGCCTTCGAGATCAAGAACACTCAATGAACCGCATTGCACGATTTCTTCCGGAACCATTCCGCTGAACGAGTTGTTAGCCATTTTTAACTCCTCCAACCTCGTCAAGGTCCCAATCTCCAGTGGAATCACACCGGAAAACAAGTTCCCGGAAACATCCAACGTTGTCAAAGTAACAATCTTTGTCAACCAAACGGGTAACTCACCTCGCATCTCGTTCTGCTGCAAATCCAAAACCTGCAAGACGCTGAAACAAGTACCTGACTCGGGCCCAGCAATATCATTAAACGAGTTGAAACCCAGCTGCAAAATCCTTATCGAAGGCGGATAAACCGACTCATTACAGAACAGCGAGGAATGAAGCGACCCAGATAGCTTATTTTGCGATAGAGAAACGACCTCCAATTTCGGCAGTGCTCCAATTCCCGCCGGAATCACACCTCCAAGAGAGTTTCCATTTGCACTCAAATACACAAGCGAAGAGCTATTAGCTATCGCTGACGGCAAAGTCCCCTCTAACGCATTGTTATCAAGCCATAGGTACTGAAGATTCTGAAGCTCGCCGAACCTCGCAGGAATGGCGCCGGAGAACTGGTTGTACGAGAGATTGATCAGTCGGAGCTGTGATAAGTTGGCAATACTTGCTGGGATTGAACCAGTGAATGAGTTTCCTGATAGATCAAGGTACTGGAGATTAGGAGGAAGATCGCTGGAGATTTTTCCAGCAACGCGGTTTTGAGCGACATTGAGGATTTGAAGATTGGTGAGGTTACCCAACTCAGGTGGGAGGCTGCCAGAGAGTGAGTTGGACTGCAAAGAGGCTGCAGTTAACAGAATGCAGTTAGAGATAGAAGGAGGGATTGTCCCGTTGAGTGAGTTTGACCTGAGACTTAACTTCCGCAACATACGCAAGTTACCGAGCTGATCACTGATAGGTCCAGCGAGGTGGAGACGGGGGAGGCGGAGCTCCGTGACTCGGTTGGCGGAGCAAAAAACGCCACGCCAGTCGCAGGGGGCGGAGGGGGTGGAGGGGTCCCAGTCGTTGAACGCTCCGAGTGGGTCTTGGAGATTGAGCTTAAAGGAGGTCAGAGCTTCAATCTCTGAGAGTCTATTGTTGTCGTCGGCGGCGTAGGATAAAAAGGGTGTGCACAGCGCCAATAGTACCAAAACAAGAATCTTCATGCTGAATAAATATCAGGAGGGAATAAGGCGGAAAAAATAAATCACAGAGTTTGGTGGTGGATAGGGGAGGTTGCATAGGGAGCGTATTGTAGCAGAGAGGAGAAGACAGAGTTGGCGGGCGAAAAGATAAGTTGGGTAGCCATATGGTGCGCCGGAGTGCGCAATGGTGTTGGCTGCAGTGATTGTGTTGGAGAAAGAGACCCACAACAGCGCTACGAAACACACAACTACAGAAACTGAGGCTTTTTGAGATTTCTTAACACTAACAGAGACAGAATCCCTCCTTCTGTTTCCGTCCACTTCCTCCCCCTGCGCTCAATAAATAAATAAATAAATATTTTAAATTAGATTTAATAAAAGGTAGATTTGATGTTAATGTCATCATTGGGCCCTGTCTGGTCTTGTCTTTGACCTTTATAATAAGAGTAACTGTTTGATCCATTCATAGTATTATTGCTGTTTCGCTGTGCGAGTAATTACATTTGACTGATTGATTCATATCGCAGTGATATGGTTTAATGAACAAAACGCTTTTTGTCTGCATTTTCCTTCAGGACTTTCTGATTGATCCGTATCTCCTCTCGAGCTTTTCACTTTGTAACTGTTGGATTCAATGGTCAAAATGGGCACCAATTATAAAGAGATTAGATAAGGAAATTGCTTGGATTAATGAACTTTTTGGGGTTACGAAAAAGCAAGCTACTAGCTACCCCGGTAGCTAAGCTAAACAGGCGTGAGCTGAACCTGAACCTGAGGGTGAGCTGAACCTGTGATCAAATCAAAGCAGGTTTACATGGACGTGATCTTCTGTACCCTCTTTCAGTTCTATCTCAACTCATCTAAGCCATTTAATAAATGACTTGAATAAATTAGGACAGAGTTAAAATAGGGTACACGGTACAGAAGATTTGAAGGCGACCCGCAACAAGGCCCAGCATCAAATTGGTTGCTTTCACTAATGGGTGCCAATTTCGACATGATTTTAAGACTAGCGGGGCGGAGGGGAAAAGTAATACAACTTTCAGAGGGATGGCTGTCGCTGTCTCAGACATTTTGATTACTTTAAAAGCTTGTTATTCATATTAGGCATGACAAATTATGTGACTATACTTGTAGCAATAATGCCATGTCTGTACTCTGTTGTATATTGATCAGGGTAAAAGACAAACCTGTCTACGCATGCAAACTCCTATTCATTTCTCAGGAATTCTGTCTTTCTGGTGGAATGCAATTCGCTTCATCTTAAAATGTTTTTTAATTAATTAAACCAAATATACCACTTAATTTTAAGTTATTATTTTTAAAATGACTTATTAATACTTAATGCAAAAAAGATAACAGTTATTAGCAGGTTATAGACCAGTCTTAAGTGAACTTGCAGGTTTAGTGAATCAACGTCGTTGCTACTCACTCAACTGAAACCGAGAGCCTTGTGTGAATCGCTTTTGCAGATGCTGAAAGTGCATGAAATTAGTGAAACTTCATTTCTTGCAGTTCATGTTTACTATTATGATTGAGATGCTGTTCTGTTGTTAAAGAGCGGAATTGAAAAGAAAATGCTAGAACATGGCAGTTGTTCATTCAGAAACACCAACAGTGTTGAAACTAAAGAAAATCATGAACAACTCCTTATTGATGTACTTAGTTGGATTTTCCTTTTGTATCTTCATTTCAGTGGATCAATTTTGGGCATAAGTCAAAGTGATTCAGCTTTTAACGAAACATGCGATTTTGTCAGCCTTAATCCATCTTAACAGAACTCGAGAACTTACCAAGTCCAGAGTTTGGGACTTGGGACTGTTAAATTAGATGAATGCTGTCGTGGCTTGAAGCCTTGAATACTGATATAGCATGTATTTCAAATGGGGAAAGAATATCTGAAACCTTCCATCTAAAGATAAGATAGGAGCCAAAACAGGTGGAGATTTCAGACACTATATGAACATTCTTATTTGATTTGATTACTAGCTACCAAATACTACAGTTTACACTCAAAAGATGACACAGGAAGCACTACACTGGAATTACATACGTTAATCCTAGTATGGGGCAGATTTACAATCTTGGTCACTAACAATTACTATTAAAATCAGAGGATGCAAGCAAAAACACCTTCAGAGGCAATCCATTCATAATGGAAACGCAGGAACCATCAATTAGCCACCCAAAAAAAAATAAAAATTCCTAATATAGGGTCTCCACACATACAGGATTACAAGAAAGACATTACAGTGCGCCTCCATAAAGAAGATCTCTTAGAGCCTTGGTAGTTTGGTGTGAAATTGAGCAATCCAAACATCTCCTTCAAAGTCTCTGCCTGCTCTTCAAAACCAACTAGCTTTGCAATAAGGGAGGCACTCTCAGAGATTTGGTCCATGTTGGTTGTGTTTGTCCACAAGCGATTGGCCAGCTGCAACCTTCTATGGCTTGAATTCAGAGCAACCCCCCACTTCAAGAACAGATTCTCTCTCTCTTCTCTAGAAAGCCTCTTCTGCATTTCCATGCACAGCATTCGTTTCTCTTGATTCAGAGCCCTCTTGCTGTTAAAGAAGGAAATCTAGTTAGCTATTGATCAAAAATATCTAATAAGCTATCTTTGTTCCAGAAACATATACATAATATTCAGTTTCCAATTATGTACCTGGAAGGAAATGATAGTATTCGTCCATCAACCATGGCTTTTTTACCCTGGGAAAATGTCTCCTTCAGGAAGGATAGTCTTCTGAGCTCTACCTCCATATAAAATGAATCAGTTGGATCACCTTTAAACAGCAAAAAGAAGTAGGACCTGTGAACCAGTGAGACATTGCAAGCATGCCAAAGATCAATAATTTCCATCTGGAGCCTCTTGAATTCTAAAGGCCATTTTGGAGCACTTTCTGCATCATCTGGAATTGGGTCCAGACCGACATCTTTCACACTCCTCATAGTTATAACAGGAGAATTCATTTTCGAGTCTTGCACCTACAGACCAAGAGAATCAGTATAAAATGTGTAACTAGTTAAACAATCAACAAGCCACCCAGTGAGGCACAGTGTAGATACATACACTGTTAACCCCACTCCCTGCCCCCACCCTGCAACAACTTTAATAAAGTGCAAATGGGGATAATTATTTTGCAAATACTTTCATTGCCAATTTTGGATTTGGTAGTGACAGTAAGATTATACCTGTTTATGAGCAAAACATAGGATACCAATCATTTCCATGTCCATCTTTCAAAAGAAATCCACAACTAGAGATAAAAACAGAGAAAACGTTTGGAACTAATTTCTTAAAATTCCCTTTTACGTTTCATAACCATAGTTTGAGCTATCATAAAGAAATGATTGGTGAAAGGGGAAACAAAAAAACTCACTGAAGGATCATCCATGAGCATGATTTCGGCACCTGAGTTACTGACACTGCTATTCAGACAATCTGTTGGAGGTTCTGCTCTCTGCACTTTACAGTCATCATCATCAGCACTGGTCACAGAAGCCTGGGAAACGTTTCTAGGTACTATGTCATTTCCAAGATCAAATTTCAAAGCAGAAACTTTTCTTTGATAACCTTGAGGTCTCCAAATAAAACCTTTCTCAAGACCTATGGGTGGTGTGCTATCATTCCTTTCTCCCTCCTCAAGCCACCATGTGGACAAATCATCCATAAGTCTTGCCCTGCAGCTCCTACTCCTGATCAAGTTCAAGCTTTTATAGATCGATATGTCTTCTTCCATAAGGCATGGTAATGGTTTTTCGGGAGATGGTACGACAAACGCAGAATATAAGTCAGTCAACCCCACCAGATCCTTCTGATGGTGTAACTCTACTTCATTTTCTTTATCCTCATTCTCAACCTCGGTCAATTCTGAGTTGATCTTCTTTGAAAGAGTAGATGGAGCATTAGAACTCACATATCCATCTGAGCTAGGACTTGAAAATGTCACATTTCCACATCTATTTGTGCTTGACTCTTCCTTCTCTATACACTGGACATCCTTGCATAAATCGCCAGAAATGTTGTTAATCTGTTGTTCACCGTCGTCCCCATGATTATCATGACCATAACTAGTGGTTCTGATAGAAAGCTCAGGAGATGAGTTTGTTTGAGGAAAATTATCTTCTAGTTCAATTAACTGAATGTATTGCCCCTCAGAACTGCAACTACTCTGCACATCTGAGAACTGAGATGCACTGAAAGACCTAAGACCAACATCTACGGTTTGGGGATCCTCTGAAACTGGTGAATATGATATTGAATTTTCAGATCTCCATGAATGACGCACTCGAAGTTTAGGATAGTGACAATCTGCATCTACCTGGAAATGATAAGAAGAGATCAATTGTATATGCAAGATACTTTGGGATGAAATTGGTCCTTCATTTACATGAACAAGTCAATTTGAAACCAGTAAGGCAGAAAGAATAAGAGATACAAGTAGATACCCTTACTGAAGGTGTATGTTCTTCAGCTGCCTCTACCAGATCCTGAACTCGAGACTGAACAGCACGCAATTGTTGACTAAGCTCTGCAACTTCCTTCCTTAGCTGCACTTAGAAAAAGCTAAAAGATTAAGGGTTCAGTCAACAAGAAAGCAGTTAACTTTGGCATGCCACTAAAATGTCACCACCCTTACTATAAAACTCCGTAAAATTAAAATCTAACAGAGATTGGAGCAATATTGTGCCACTAGTATCCTTATGAAAACTTCAGCAAAAGAAGAGAGCACTAGAACAGAAGATGGCTGATTCTGGAAACAATGCCACATAAGGATCCATCCAGACAGTATTAATCTTTTGTGTTTATTGTCATTAAAATCACATATAGTGCAGAAAATAGGCAGATATAAAAGAAGGCTCGAACTGTGTTTCAAACAGAGAGTGCAATGCAGACAAACCTTTGTTTTGATGCTCAAATACCTTGTTATCTTGCTAAACACTATGGAAAACATTTCATGCAAATTCTTGCTGAAATCAAAATCTTGATATGGTGTGGGACTATGCCAATGCTTAAGAGACCTAATAGCTATGAAACAGCCATTTTGGAGGGGCATTTGTCACCTTTTCAATCTGAAGGTCTTTCTCTCTTAACAAAGCAGTGGAATCTGATCCAACACTATTTGGTCCAGCATTTCTTAACTCGTTTTCCAATCTAGCCAGTTCTCTTTGTAGTTGCTTTACCAAAGCTTTATCTGACATTACTACATTGACCTGTGCATTAGTTGAAACTTCCTTAGCACAACTGGCAAACAAGAGGGTATTTCTAGACTGCTCAACATGGGTTCTGGCAGGGCTCATGGTACAGATAACGGCAGTCCTGGCATTGCCTCCCAAGGAAGACTGCAGGATGCGAGTCAGCTTTGAGTCTCTAAAAGGAATGTGTCCATTTCTTCCTTTGCTGCACCCAACAAAACATTTATGAGAAGCAGATCTGACAATTAGCTTCAAGCTGGGGTGACCTGTGCAAATGTCAAGGGAGGTAGGATTTCATAGCCGTAATTGATGACTGTCCAGGAAAAGTTCAGAAATTGAAGTTCAGGGAAGAGAGTGCCAACTTAAGATGGCGTCAGTCAAACAATTATCCTAAGTCAATGCAAGATGAACACCTAAGCTAATGCCACAGGAGACAATTTCTAGCACATTGCATTGTCGATTGTAGAATAAATGATTTTATGCACGCTTAACAACTTTTGAACAGTTTAAGAATAATCAATGAGAGGCCACATGTGACTGAACTTGAGTGGATTTAATCCTAATGAAAATTGGTGAAATTTCAACTAATCAAACAAGTTCATAACAGACAATCACTGCCACTGTTGCTATCATGTCCCTAGCCAAATGTGCCACAATCCATATGCTGTTGACACATTTATCCTGTGGCAATTTGACAAGTCAACTTTGTAATGTATAAATTCACCAGCGTGGCTCTTCATTTCTTTCCATATTAAGGTGAAATACACAGAGATGAGGTCCATTGTTTTCCTGGGGAATACTGAAAAAATTCGTCAGTGAGCTATAGAAGAGTATTTTATTTTGATAATTACATCATTCCTTGTTGCTGCAAAAAAAAGATTGGGCAGATAATTCAAGTTGCAAGGCAGGTATTCATTCAGCTGGATTAAAACAAAACTCAAGTATTACAAACATGCAAATGTATGAGTTTAACTTGAATGCTTAAGCTTAAATCCCAACAAAATGGTTTCATAAGGCAGAGTCCACTCACATACTCCTCCAGTACCACTGAAATATGAAATTTGACATTTTCTGTAGACCAACCTTAATTTACGGATGACAGTCCCCAATGTCAATAAGCTGCGATTTATATGGCAACCTTCTTTCAACCTCACGCCAGCTGATAATGTCTGGGATGCACGCTCACTTCCCGCCAAATCAACAAAATTCTGTCAAGAAAATAACGATCAAAACAGCTGCCAAAGCTGTCAGGTTTACTAAGTCAACTAACAAACAATTCAATGAATCATACCACAGTGGCCATAAGGGTGCTTGATTTGTCATTGCCTAAAAATTCACGTGCAGAACTTTCAATTGCCTGTCATGCACACAGAGTGAGTAAGAACAGTAGGGATTTGAGAATTCATAATGAAATAACTACTCAATCTTACCAGTCTCAGAATCTGATGCGATCTAGAGCTTGTTTCATTTAAGGAAGTCTCACCTATTTGTCTTTGAGCTGTAAAAAGCACCAGGGACGGGTTGAGTATGCAGTAACCAACCATCTAGTGAAAGTAAGATAGTGAAGAGCCTGAATTAAAAGTAAGATAGTTAAGAGCCTGACTTACCGTCACAAAAAGAAAGAAGTTCTTGAAAATGGCTCCAGTCCCGTATAGTTTCCTCAGAGAGTTTCTCAACAACAGTTCCTCTCTGTTCACAAAGTTGTTATTTCAATAAAAAACTATAAAAGCAGTACCTCACCAGACTTGGAATGAGAATTACCTCTGGATCATCAAGAAGTCGTAAAGGGGTAGTGTCAATACTAAGGAGATCTCTAACAGACTCATTGTAGATCTCCAAAGCAGAGAATTTCAAGACAAATTCTCTTTCCTTGTGCTATAAGAAAGGAAAACCACAAGTTTTCTCAATCAAGGGAAGTCCAAGGCATTTTAAGTGAACACAGGATTTAGGGTAACAAGTATGATAATACAATACCTTCTCTATGTAATCATAGATATCTGCCACAGTGTATTCGGTAATTCCACTCATGGTAAATGTCTTTCCACTACTCGTTTGTCCATATGCAAATACACTTGCTGAAAGCAATGTATCAGTTAAACTGATAAGGTTTAGCAAATAAAGGTAAAGATGGAGCTCAGAGTGAAGTCCAAGAAACAAATTGAGCTAATAAAAAGATATGTACTTACAATTTATACCATTGACACCAGAAAGAGTGACCTCCTTGGCTCCTTGCTCGTACACTTGCCTTGTAGAGCAATCGGGACTAAATACTCTGTCTACAGCCAACAACAAGGAAAGAAAAAATGGAATAAAACCAAAGAGAAGTTAGCATTATAGATAACCCACAACGCAGACGTCTGCGTTGTTAACACAGACGTGCAAAAACATAACTTTTTAGTACAAAAAAAACATATAAGATGAACCAACCTGAAGACGAGAGGGATACGTGAGTAGAAGCAAAACCGAGAGTCGGCTATAGGTTTTAGAAAAGACCCAAGAGGAGAACAGACTATTTGTTTAATACGTAAGTGACGGAATAAAATTAAAAAACAGCTTCCCGAAAAGGCTATAATTTTTGAAAAGCTTCAAATTTTAGCTTTTGAAAAAGCTGTATTTTAGCTTTTTCAAAAGTTATTTCTACTTAAAAAGTGCTTTTAAAGTTTGCAGCCAAACACCTATTTTTTCTTGAAAATAACTTTTGCGGTGAAAACAAGTACTTTTGGAGTCTCCAAAAGCTGAACCAAACACAGGCTAAATTGGATTGAAATTGTCAACCTAGAAAAAAAATTGCACTTCTAGAAAAGGTAAGCGTTTTCACATCTGCCAAATTACTGTCAAGCATGCATTTGTAAAGGACTCTGCCCTATAAGACACTGATGCTTCGTCCAAGTCCACGTCCAAGCTATTAGGCCAAATGCCTTACACTGGGCCCACTCTCATTGGCTCCTCTCCAGACAGCGTGCATCTCCCTCTGCACTTGCCACCACCGAAGACTAACCCTCAGCAACAACCTCACAGCTGTACATAACCATTTTCGGTTATAACAGAGAATAATATCTTGTACCTCTGAATAGTGAATAGTTTAGAACCTTTTAAATTGTATATATATTACACACAAATAATACAATAGGAAGAAGAAAGGTTTACATTTTATTCTGTTCGTCTCCTTTCTCTTCATGGTATCAGAGCCTCCATGCTGACCAACGTCACAATGGCTCAAGATTCATCTTCAACCTCCCATCAAACTCGGTAATCACAGATCTCCAACCCTCTTCTAGATTTTCCAGCTTTGGCAAAAACACTCAACTTCAACTTACCAATCAAATTGGATAGAACCAATTTCATCAACTGGAGGGCACAAGTGATAGCAACTATTCGAGCCCTTAAATTGGAAGACTTCATTTCATCAGATGTATCTCCACCACCACAAGTCATCACAGAACCATCAGCAACATCAGTAGAAGATCCCCAAACTATTGTAAATCCATAATATCGTTTATGACGCAGATCAGATCAGTTACTTCTTTGCTGGCTCCTTTCAACTATAGGTGAGGATGTAGTAGGTCAGGTAAATCAATCCTCCACCTCTCTTGAATGCTGAAAAATACTTGAAAATCTGTATGCACAAACATCAATGGTTCGGGTCCTGCAATTAAAACAACAATTGTCAACGATTCAAAAAGTCTCAAAGACAATTTCAGATTACATGCAGAAGATAAAATCAATTGGAGATGCTCTCATGGTAGCAGGACATGCAGTTTCAGATCATGAGCTTATCCTCAGTGCTTTAAATGGCCTAGGCCATGATTATGATCCAGTTGTAGTTCTCCTCACTCATACAATGAAGAATGCAACTCTGCAAGATGTGCAATATAGTCTTATGATGCATGAAACTAGACTTGAACAACTAAATACTGCATCTCACACTATAACCATTTCTTTTCCTTCAGTCAATCTTGCATCTTTTAACAGAAATCACACTCAAACCAGAAATCAAGGAAGTCATACTTCTAGGGAAGGGGTGGTCGTGGCAGAGGACGTTGGACTGGTGCAAATAAACTATACTGCCAACTATGCCAAAAACCAGGTCATGATGCACTTCGGTGCTACAAGCGATTTGACAAGTCATGGCATGGAACTCAGCCAACGAGGCAATCAAATTCATTCACACAGCATCACTCTCAACCTACTAGACAGCCTCACACATACAATACTGGATAGTCACATACATACAATGGACCACCATAAACTTTCCTAGCTCAAACAAATGCTGGTACTGACCAACCTAGTGCCTCTACCTGGTATGTTGACTCTGGAGCTACA
>JAOTAZ010000218.1:21550224-21562189 GCA_025629785.1 Erythroxylum oxycarpum
TCCTTCTTCATTCCTTTCCACCAAAAGTGTTCTTTCAAATCTCTATACATTCTCGTACTTCCCGGATGCATTGCATACGGGGCATTGTGCGCCTCATCAAAAATCTCATCTTTTAACTCTAATGAGTCCGGGACACACAATCTGTTACCTACCACCATCAGTCCATCTTCCCTTATCTCTATTTCTGATTGTTTACCCTTTCTAATCTCATCTCTGAGCCTGCTCAATTACTCATCCTGTGCCTACAATTCCTTAATCTTTTCATTTAACACTGGCCTTACCCTAAAGTTAGCCAATATACCCCCAGATTCAGCTTGCCTCAAAGTAACCCAAAGTTTGGCTAAATCCTCCAACAAAGGAATATATACTGTCTTCGCATGTGCCATAGTCGATTTTATACTCAGTGCATCCGCTACTACATTAACTTTTCCTGGGTGGTAGTCTATCATCAAATCATAATCTTTCAGCAGTTCCAACCATCTTCTCTGTCTCAAATTCAATTCCTTCTGGTTCATCAGATACTTGAGACTCTTGTGATCCGTATACACCCTAGTGGTGACTCCATATAAGTAATGTCTCCAAATCTTCAATGCAAAGACTATAGCAGCTAACTCCAAATCTTGTGTAGGATAATTCATCTCATAGGGCTTTAATTACCTAGAAGCATAAGCAATGACTCTATCTCCTTGCATCAATACACAGCCCAACCCTTTCCTTAGGGCATCACTGTATATTGTATACCCATCACTACCCGAAGGCAATGTCAAAATCGGTGCACTTGTCAATCTACTCTTCAATTCCTCAAAACTGTTCTGGCACTCCTCTGTCCACATAAACTTCTGGTTCTTTCTTGTCAATTTGATAAGTGGAGCTGCTATTATGGAAAATCCCTCCACAAACCTCCGATAATAACCATGCAAACACGATGATCTACTTAAAGACCTAAACCTAATGGCAATCCCAGGTATATAAGGTACTATTCTACCATGACACAGGTACGAGATTACAACCCTAGCTCCCTCTCTATTCTTAGCAACCAAATCTCTCTCACAATACTAACTTGAGCGTTGGAGGGGCCTTTCGGGAACCAACCCCCGGCGAGCCATTATCTGTTTTGCAGGTGTTCTTCAGCTAAAGCCATACAGAATTATGGATCCAAACCACGATGTTCTGCCCCAGCAAAATCCGACTGAACCACCTAGGTTGTTCTTCTTCTTCTCTTTTATTCACTCTCAACCGAAGCTCTCTCCCTTTCTTTTCTTCAATTTCGTTTTCTTCTTTCAAAACAAGACAAGTCAATGCTTTTCTTTCTTTCTTTCTTTCTTTATGTTAAAAGAATCTAAAATGACCTAAATACCCCTCCTTGTAAGCCTTAAACTTTAACAACTTAAGTGATCTTCCCAAATTGTCCTTATAAAATCTCATTCCTTCAATTTAACTAACACCATACAATACTCTAACTTAATCTTAATTTCTCCATTTAATTCCATCAATCTAAGCAATAAAATCCTCCAACCATTGACATTCTAATTAAACTCTAACCAAAAACAATTAATCAAACAAAACCTCAAAGATAAATTTGAAAATCATGCTTATTTAATTAAAAAAATTCAGGGGCCAACACCTATTATGGCCTTAAATGCTTTATTCTTTTTCTTCAATTGTTTATCCATCTTCTTACTTAATAACTTCCGGATTTTTTTCTTCGTGATGAGCTTTACATCATATCCATCCCTCTCAATTGTGGAGGTCTCCTTATCATCATTTTTCTCATTCATGAAGACTCTAATCCTCTTCATTAAATTTATTAATATGCATCATATAATTGAGAAGTAATCTAATTAGCTCTTTAAATAGCAAGGTAATCGAATCTTTTGCTTTATATATAATCGTTACATTTGCCTTATAAACCTTTGGTAAAGATCTAAGCCAATATTGGTATAAGTCTTACTAATATCTTTAAGAGCTGTAATGATATGAATGAACGAACATACATATTAGAATTTAACTCATTTTTCATATGAAATATCTCATATTAATGCATTAATAAGCTCAATTTACTCTCTTTTACTTAAATAATGTCTTTATGTGTGATTTAAAGTGATTTCATACATAGACACCCTTTTAAATTCATTTTATGCATACCACAAAACAAAGTATATACCACTTTACAATTTAGGGCAATGAATTTGTTATTATTGCCACATTCACTTATATTATTTAGTAATTTAGTCTCCACTTTATCTATAATTAGTTTTTTATTGGGATATAAAGAACATTATTTACAATTTCTCAATGATCATACCTTTTAACTAAAATAAGTATTTCATCCTAATTTTCCAATATATATAATTATCACCTTCAAAGAAAAGGGCTCTATTTATACGTTGGTTATCTTGATTACATAGTAATAAAAAAATATATCATAGTAATCTTTGATTAAAATTTATTGGAAATCTATATGCAACTAAGGGCACTCACTTTAATACCAATTGTTGGTCCATATAGTACATAAGAGGATAGTGAATTGAATGTCTATAGCTTTTTTATTTATTTAAAAATTAATATATTGATTTCTTATTCTAATGGATGATTACGAGAGCTTTATGTAAGATAGTCACCAAAAAAACCTAACAATAATTAAAAAGAAAACCTAACAATAATTAAAAAGAGGAGGACAAGTGATAGAAAATTGATTTACAGTAATTCAACCAAATAACTCTAGGCCTACGTTCACTTCCCAAACTCCATTTCAACCTTATCTTCTTTCTTTAATGAGTGAAGAGAAGCCTTCTATATAATATCCTCTTTTCTATAGGTGAAGAGTAACCTTTTTAAGTCTTGCTTTGATATGGGCAAAGGGAAACTATTTACAAGTTTTGTTTAAGGTCAAGAGGAACTTCTAACATGTGTATCTTGACAATTTTCTCAATTACAACAATTGCACAACCATATATACTTAAAAAAAATCTCTTTCTTGCTTACACCAATGAACTATTGTTGGAGTTTTGGTTGCTTCAAAACTTGAACATACATCATCGTTATTACTCAACTTTATTATCCCAATAACACCCATAATGTTATTACATTATTATGCTCATAATGTTCCCTTTTGCTTTAATATCTCTTAATTACTATTGTTAACATATGAAATGGTTTCTATTATATAAATTCCACACACATTTGCTTCTTTACCTCACTTTATTGTTAAGCATCTTCTTATTTTCTCTAAACAAGACACTTCCACAAAAATCATCTTTACATACATATCTTCTTGTCTTGTGTATTCTATTTTGTCTGGTTTCTTAATTCTCGAAGATAGATCACACTCTGCCCTTTAGAGTGCACCAAAGCTGGTGGAGGAGGCGTTAACCCTGGGGTCGGATCCCGTTGTCATGCTGCACCATAGAGGGGGAATTTCTAACTTAAGGTAGTGATTTTTCACGACGCCTTGCATTTTCAGATAAGTTATTCCAATTTAATTATTACTGCTATTTTTGCTAACAATCTAAGTCAAAAAATATTATATTTCTATCGTTATTCGAAAAAATTATTGAACTTCTACTGCTTGTTGGAAATTGTTGCATTTTTATACTATTTGTCGACAATTCTTTCAGTTGTGTTGCTGCATGTTTATTTCAAAATATTGCTTTGTTCTTACTGCTGCTTAAGTATTTCGTGTGAGACATCTCTATTACCAGATTCAATTTGTCGACTACGAATGAGACTAACGTAGATTCTGCTCTTACTATTCCCTACATAGGTTCTGCTCCTATCACCGTAGCCCAGAGGATTATACGTATCCTAACTAGATTAGAACCTCTAGATGGGAGAAACTTTAAACGTTAGTTTGACAAAATTATTTTTTACTTTCAACAATACGAAATCGATTTGTATTGTTTCAAGAAATTCCTAGTGATAATATCAGCCCCAATACTTTTAAGGATAATCGTATCATTAGGGGAATGTTGCTCAACCATATGATAAACTCATTGTTTGATATCTACTACAAGTATAAAATTGCCAAGAAAATTTGGGATGCTTTAGAAGTGAAATATGGGACGAATAATGCCAGTATTAAAAAAAATGCAGTTGCTAGGTGGTTAAAATTTATCGTTGTTGATGATAGGCCCATATGGACTAATTACATGAATATGAAAACCTAGTTGTTGAAATCCTTGATGAGGGTATGAACATGTGTGAGTTGTTTTAAGTTAATGCCCTTATTAAGAAATTACCTGCCTCATAGAATGAGTATAAAAACCAGTTGAGACATAAAAAGAAAGACATGAAGCTTCAGGAGTTGATAGGACATATAAAGATTAAGGATGCCAACCATACACAAGATAAGACCAAATCACTCACGTTTGTCCTTATTGTTAAGGCTAATGTGATGGAATATAGAAATGTAAGTAACTTCAAGAAGAATGGTGGACAAAACAAGTCCTTCAATAACAACAAACATGGTCATTTTAAGCACAAAAGGATTGATGGTGACTGTTGGTAGTATCATACGCCGGGCCATTCTACTACTTTTTTCCAAGCTAGAATCAACCATAAGAAGAAGGACCAAGGACAGAAACCATGGCAGTTTGGGAAAGGAAACTAGAAGGGGTACCAACAGGGTAAGCAGAAGAGCTTTGATAAGCCTCAAAATAATATGGTGGAAGTTGGTGATGATGACAAGGAGATCATTACTGCTATGGTGTTCGAAGTCAACCTTGCTGGAAATTTGGTCAAGTGGATTGTTGATATAGGAGCCACACACCACATCGTGCTAGGAAGGTCACTCTCAAACTCACTTCTGGAAAAGTTTTAGCATTAGAAAATGTTTTGTTTGTTCCTGATGTTCGTAGAAACTTGGTTTATGGAGCATTACTTAACAAGGCTAGTGTTAAACTTACTTTTGACTCTAATAAGCTAGTTCTTACTAAGAATGGGAACTTTGTTGGTAAAGGATTTTGTAATAGGGGTTTATTTGTACTTGTGTTAAAATGAATGCATATACTTCTTCTGCTTATATTATTAAGTCTCTAGACCTATGGCACTCTAGAATTAGGCGTATGAATGTGAGGTCAATTAAGTGGATGCAAAGCTTAAACTTATTGCCTAACAAGATCACTAATGAAATAGAAAAATGTCAAATTTGTGTTAAGGCTAAACACTTTAAGAAACCTTTTAAATCAGTGACCAAAAGAGACTCATAATTGTTGCATTTGGTGCACACAGATTTGGATGATTTTAATAATAGTGTGAGTAAAGGAGACATGAGATATTATATTACTTTTGTGGATAATTGTTCTAGATTTACTTATTGAAAAATAAAAGTGATGCGGAAGAAATGTTTATGAAATACAAAGCTGAAATTAAGAACCAATTGGAAAGCAAAATTAAAAGATTAAGGCATAATCGAGGTGGTGAGTATAGTATTGATTTCCTTACTAATTTTTATGAAAAATTTGGTATTATCCATGACCTTTCAGCCTCTTATACACCTTAACAAAATGGAATAAATGAGAGGAAAAACCGAACACTTAAGGATATGATGAATACAATGTTGATTTCCTTTTATACGGGGGGAAGCTATTCTTTCAACTAGTTATGTTCTAAATAGAGTCCCTCTTAAGAAACTAGGTAAAACCCATTATGAATTTTGGAAATGTTATCCACCTAACTTGTGTTTTTTGAAATTGTGGGGGTGTCTTTGCCATGGTTGCTCTACCTGAACATAAAAACAAGAAAATTGGGCCTAAGACTATGATTCAATTTTTGCGGGATATGCCTCTAATAGTGTTGCCTATAGATTTATAGTTAAGGAAGAGGGATCTAACACTTATGGATCAATTATGGAGTTAAGAGATGCATTGTTCTTTTAGGATATATTTCCTATGAAATTGAGTGTGCAAGTTCCTAGAAAGTCTATCCCTAGTTCTTCTACTAATGATAACATAGAAGAAGAGGAACATATTGAACTAAGGAAAAGCAAAAGAGCTAGAGTACCCATAAGTTTTGGTTCTGACTTTATTACTTCCTTTGTGGAGAAAAAAATTGGGGAGATAGATGATAGTTTTGTGGTGACTTATATTATTAAGGAAGATCCCAAAACTTATGTAGAAGCAATGAAATTTGTGGATGCGACCGTTTGGAAGGAAGTAATAGATAATGAGTTAGAGTCAATCGTGTCTAATAAAACTTGGGTTTTATTTGATCTACCTCGAGGTTGCAAGCCTTTTGAGTTTAAGTGGATTTTCAAAAAGAAATTGAGACCTGAATGAACCATTGAGAGGTTTAAGGCAAGACTTGTGATTAAAGGCTTTAAACAAAACGAAGGATTTGACTTTTTTGTACTTAGTATCCTATTACTAAAATTGCATCTATAAGGATGATGTTTGCTATTGCCTTGGTATTTAAGCTTCATGTACACTAAATGGATGTTAAGACAACTTTCTTGAATGGTGATCTTGATAAGAAAATTTATATGGTCCAACCCGCAGGGTTTATAGTACCTGGTTAGGAACAAAAGGAGTGTAAGTTGGTTAAGTCTCTGTATGGACTTAAACAAGCTCCTAAACAGTGGCATGAGAAATTTGAAAGTGAGTTTTTCAAACATGGTTTCACCTCTTGTGATGTCAATTCTTGCATTTACGTGAAATCTGACATCAATGGTTATATGATCATAACTCTTTATGTGTGTGATATGCTTATTTTTTGTACTAGTTTCTCTATCATTAATGCTACCAAGAGTTTGCTAAAGTCTTTCTTTGATATGAAAGATCTTGAACCTGTGGACTTTATTTTAGGAATCAAAGTTGATAGGATTGACTGTGGGTTTAAGTTGAGTCAAACTCATTATGTTGAGAAAATTTTGAAGAAGTTTGGTTACTATGATGTTGAACCAGTCAAGACTCCCTATGATGCTAGTGTTACTTTAAAGAAAAATCTTGCTAAAAGTGTAAACCAAGTTAAGTACGCTAAAATTCTTAGTAGTGCGATGTTTTTAATGAGCTATTCTTATCCTAATATTCCACACTGTATGAGTAAACTTAGTCGGTATACTCATAATCCTAGTCAAAAGAATTGGAATGCATTAATTTGTTTTGTTGAGATATTTGAAAGGTACTATGCATTATGGATTATCTTTTGGTGTTCATACTCTTGTAATGGTTTACAAGAGTATGAAATGGTTTCTGCTATATAAACCCCTCACGGATCTACTTCTTTACCTCACTCCACTGTTAAGCATCTTCTTATTTTCTCTAAACAAGACACTTCCATAAAAGACATCTTTACACACATATCTTCTTATCTTGTCTATTCTGTTTATCTGGTTTCTTAATTCTCGGAGATAGATCCTACTATGCCCTTTAGAGAGCATCGAAGCTGGTGGAGGAGGCGTTAACCCTAGGGTCAGATCCTGTTGTCCTGCTGCACCATAGAGGGTGAATTTCCAACTTAGGTAGTGATTTTTCACAACGTTTTGCATTTTTAGATAAGTTGTTCCAATTTAATTATTATTACTATTTTTGCTAACACCTATGACTCATTATATGTTATACAATGCACATATAGCGTTTTCAGCCTTTTAAGGCTCTTATGTTAATAGTATGTCAAGGTTCTTCTCGCAACTCAAATTTAGTCTAATTTACACCCAAAATTAACTCACGTAGTTATTACAAATATAAGCTAATATATAACAATTAGTTTTTAGATAGGATCAATCAACCGATCACTTACCTTTGACTAGTTGGGCATCTTTTAGCTAGGGTATTTACTAGTTAAACTCCTAACCAAATAAGAAGTCCTCTCTCAATAACTTTTCAAACTCACAATCAACTAGTCAAGTGAATAGTTCATTCAGTTAATGAATAATGTAAGGGTTAAATACAAAAAAAAATCCCAAACTTTCCTCAAAATTTTAATTATAATCCGAACTTTAAAAAGTATAAATAAAATGCCTAAATTTTTATTTTTTTATAATCTAGCCCAACGTTATTCTCACCATTATCTTTGTTAACGTGGCACTGTCCTATGTCAATGACTCTCACTAATCAGACATGTCAGGGTCATTAGGAGAAGCTTTCTGATTAGTAAAACGACGTCGTTTCTTAATGACAGTAAAATGACGTCATTTCGAAAACACCGAAACAAGTCTTAGGTGGTCGGCGTATAAGAGTTTTGGAAACTTGAAAAGTTCATATTAGAATTCTAGAATTGGAGACTTGTCTTGAATCTGACAATTTTGAGAATCAAATATGGTGCTAGCTAGATTTTATGTTTTTATTTACATATTATGTGATGACTGGTGATAATATGAATAACAACGTCTGAGTTTTGGAAACCTAAAACCTCAAAATAAGTCTGGAAATTTCAAGATGCTTTGAACCCAAAAACTTAGAAGTCCCGAGAAGTTAATCTGGATTTCTTGTGTGCTTCAATTTGTTATGGGTTCTAAAAATTAATTCTGTATTTATTCTAAAAAGTCGTTACAAAAGGAGTTTGAGTTTGGATGTTGTTCACGTTTTGTTTCTAGAATAAGTGAGGCATGGAAATGCCCAACTACTGAGTTTGATTTTGTTTTCTAGAGATGTGAGAGACAAAAACTGAAGCTTTTGAAGACTCCATATATATCTAAAAAAAAGAAAGCTTTAGGGTGCGTTTACTTTTAGAAAACAGTTTTTGGTTTTCTATCTTGATTTTTTGCATATATTTTCAATTTTCGTTTTCAGTGAAAAATTGTCGAAAATATGTTTACTAATTAATATTGAAAAAATCATTTTATAAAATTGAAAATTACAAAACATGTTTACTAAAATGGAAAGAGTCCAGGGCCGGCGGTGGAGGACCGAAAACGCGGCACTGGTTCGCAGCAGGTGGCGTCGCGCCAGTGAGGCCAGTGACATCTCCGAACGCCGGCAATGGTAAGGCAGGTAAGCAGGGTGGCTGGTCGGGTTGTTGGAGAAAGGGGGAGTGCGTGGATGATGGTAGGAGATGGGGAAGAGCCGAAGTGGTAGAGGGGAGGGCCGAAGTTTCAAACACAGATCTAGGAGATTTGGCGGGTTGTTGGACCAAACCGGTGGCGGGGGTGGGTAGATCGGGGGAAGACGAAGACGATGATGTGTGTTGGGTTGGGTTTCGACCACCGGAGGCGGCGGTGGGTACTGTAGCGCCGGCGGAAAAGCAGCCGCCGGCGGTTGCTGTGGCTGATGAGGAGGTAGAAGGCAGGGTGGTGAGCTGGCGGTTGGCAGATGGTTGAAGGCATGGCTTTGGGCTATTGGAGGTGGCTGGAGAACTTGTATTCCTAAAAATTAGAAATGAAAATTTGGAAACCTATTAAAAGTTGTTTTCTAGTTTCCTAGAAAATTGGAAAAATAGAAAACACGCTTTTCTTGAAAAATTGATCTATTTTTTTATTAATAAACATGTTTTCTAATTATTTTCTATTTTATGAAAAAAATTTCTAAAAAACTAGAAAATTTTCAGAAAGTAAACGCACCCTTAGTTCTTCATTCTCATCATCGTCGTTGACAGCATCATCATCATCAACACCGGACTTGCCGTTTCCAAGGAGTAACAGCTACTTGTCTACGAAAATACTTAAAATTTTGATCAGTTGTGGTGCTTCTGCGGATGCTTTTGGTTGCCATTAATAAATCATCTGAGGCCAGCAATAAATCACCATAAGGGCATTACAGTAAACGTCAATAAGTTGTTTCCTAAATGTTGCTTGTAAGAAGCTTCTATAAAATTAGTTGATTGGGTTGAATTAGTCAACCCAACCAACCAATCACCAAACAAGACCAATAGCTTTTTAGTAAAGTCAATCAGCTAGTTGTGGTTAATCAACTAAAAAATAGCTGATCTACCAACATCCAAATAGGCCCCATGTCTTTCTCTCATGCCTTTTTTAGTTTCAAATAAAAGATCGCATTTTGAATATATAACCACCGATGTATTTGTAATAAGAGGGCTTAAAAATTATATTAACAAAGATGAAGAATCACTCATATAACTTTTTTGAATATTAATTTTTACATATTTCATCAGCCATATCAATAAAATATTAATGAAAACAAAATTTTAAACTAAAAACTTCAAAAAAGTTGATATTAAAAATAAAAAATAAAAAATTTTACCTCTATTTAATTTAATTCATTTAACTTGATTCGTTACCATATTTGTTCGCCAGCATTGTCTATAATGTAACTTGCAATCTTTAATTTACAGTTGCAGTTTTGTTTTTGATCAAGAAACTTTGTTTCAAATATTAGGAGATGAATGTACATGTAGATATCAGAAGTTTTACAATTGAAAAGTACATAAAAACATAGATATCCTTTGAACATTAAAAATAAATCTAACCTTTCTTCTTTTGTTTCTGTTAATTAAGCTGCAACTCATTAAAATTTTCATTAGTAGAATCAGATATTTGAAATTGTGATTATTATATTAGTTTAGTTATAACTAAAAAGTCCCATGCACCTGATTAGTCAAATACATAGTTTTACTAAATGATATTATTAGTACGGCTGTTAAAAATCATAAGAAATCTTAGTCTCACTCTTTAGACCAATCTAAACTCATTGCTCCTTCAACCGTACTCGTAATTAACTACCTTTAGGCCCCCAATCCTTTGGTTCCATTTATTTTATCTATTTGACTGTCATGCATTTTTGACTACCTTAAGACTTTTTAAAACTTTATATTGATCAAAATGTGTCATAAATGTTGGGGAATTCAAGCAATAATGCTCACAAGATTGATAAGTTCACTCAACTAAAGACAAACCACTCAAAAAATCAAGATGACTGAAAGCTAATTTGAACACAAAATTTACATAGAAAATCATCCAATATTTAGGTAAAAATCACAGGATAAATCAAAAATAAATTCACTAAATTAAAATAGCAAGATACAAGTGATGAATTTCGAGCTAATCACTCAATCAGAAGACAACTATTACAGAATCTCTCTTTTAAACTTTATAAAGCTCTCTCACTTTTCCAATTCTCTAAACGCTAAGGTTCTCACATACTAGGATTGACTATAAATTGATATATTTATACCAAAACTACTCTTAACTAATCCTAGAAATCAAATTTTAAGGAAATGTAATTGAATAAAGCTATTTGAACTCTAAAACTCATCTTATGTTAACAGTTTCTAACTTATCCAACTTCTGTCTCTTCAAACTTATCTTTAAATCTTCAAAAGGATAAGGTTTATAACATACACGGTCATTTACATAGTCATGCACAATGATTGTGTTCAATCCCTAAGCTTTAAAACACGATATCAAGGAGATACATGGTCATAGAGAGTTACATGATCAGCTTACACTACCGCATAAACTTATACGGTTAACTTATATGTTTTTCTGAAAAATTAAAGGTAGTTAATGATAGAAAGAAATATAAAGTTGAGAGAGTCATAATAGTCTCCAATCAACCATAAAACGACAACGTTCAATTGCTAAAACTAAACACATGTAAAAAAAAGGCAACGTTCCAAGGTAAAAACTATAGATCCATCATTGAGACAAAAAGGGAAAAGAAATCCCCAAAAATCATAGATCTCCTTCTTGCTTTACCCGATTAGGGTTGGAGGGATCTGGCAATCACCACCATCTTGGGGCATCGAGGTGTGAGCTTTAAGACAGATCAGATTGAGTGTCGCAAGCAGATGGGTTCCAGCCTAGCCTTATGTGAAAGACGCTCTAGCCTAGCCTTTGGTGAATAAGAGGTAAGCCAAATCCTTCATATACAACATTTCTGTTTCACACTTAAAACTGAGCGATGCAAGGTGATTAAGGCTTTCCTTCTTATCTCTTTATTTACCAGTGATAAGCTTAAAGTATTACACACTACAACAAAAATGACATACAGTAACAATAGACAGTAACACTTTTGACAATATGTTATAAAATACCTATCTATGGTAACATTATATCTTAAAATGTTATGATTCT
>JAOTAZ010000218.1:21598222-21611636 GCA_025629785.1 Erythroxylum oxycarpum
TGTCTTTTTATCTTTCCGTTGATATAAAGTATGACATTTTTGGACAATGGAGTGGAAAGTTATGATGTTTAGAAGTTTTGTTGCTATTTAGGGTGACATTAATCAGACAGCCACTTTGGGGTGGATTTTGACTCCTTTAGAGGCTGAATTGGTTTTTAAGTCCTTCATGGAAATTGTAGAACTTCATTTTAGCTTTCCATTGATACTAAATTTGCAAATTTTAGAGTTTTGAGTAAGAAGTTAAGAATTTTTGAAGTTAGGATGTTGAATTGAGCCAATCCAGGAGGCTGGCCTCGCACTCCTCGCGAGGGTGAGCACAAGCGCTCGTGCGCTCGCACAACCGATTTTTGATTTCCTTCTCTGATTCTAACCTCTCTCTGCTCTTTTAGCCATAACTTTTTCGTCTAACCTCCGATTGACAGCTTTTGATATTAATTTGAAAGTAATGGATTGAATCAAAGGGAGAAGATCGGTTAAAAGAGTATAAGTTGGATATTTTTCTGAATAGACTTCAGTATTTTGGTGATATCTTGATCTGTAGAGCTCCAATTAAGTTGATTCTTGTTGCTAAACAAACTAGAGACATGGAGCTACATTTTATCTGAAGGAATAGAATTTCAATTTAGGCCCTAAGACTTTCAATTTCTGGAGTGAATTCGGGTGTGGTATTTGGTCTCTGTTTAATTTTAGCCCAAAAGTGCTTTGGCCAATACTTCTTCATGTTTGAACCAATTTGAGCATTTTTGGTGTCGTTAGAAACTTAAGGCAATGAAGAACAAATTTTGTGAAGAAGTCTTATTAAAATTCCTTTACGAGCTATCCCAAAATTTGTTTGGAAGTAAGTAAGATGAGTTTGTTTTTGAGGTTTGACTTGGTGTGGGCACACCAACCTTGTGGGATGCGCGCCTAGATGTCACGTAGAACGTCGGCACGTGACTCACAAGGGCGGGGTCCCAACATCCTCTTCCTTTGAATCTTGTGATTCTTCTGTTTGGCCTTCAATGCTATTGATTTATTCCATCTGGGCTTGTCTTCAACATCGAGCTCAACTTCATGTATTTTCAGAGATCCAAGCAGTTTATCAAGCTTCAGCACTCTTAAATCCTTGGCTTCTTATACAACTATAACTTTCGGTCTCCATCTCTTTAGTAGACTTCTTAAGATCTTATGAATATGATCTTGATTGTCTTAAGTTCTTCCGAGAGCTTTAAGTCCATTGATGATTGTTTGAAATCTTCCAAACATCTGATCAATAGATTCTTCGTCCTTCATTTTGAACAGCTCATACTGATGTACAAGAATACTTATCTTAGACTCCTTTACTTGATTAGTACCTTCATGTGTGATGGATAGCATATCCCACATCTCCTTTGCAGTATCACTTCCGTCGACTTTATTGTACTCACTTCTACTTAAGGCACAACTCAAAAAGAACTTGGCCTTCGAGTTCAGTTGAAATCTCGCCTTTTGATCTACAGACCATTTGATTTGTGAAATAGGATTTCCTTTTTCATCTACCATTGTGTACGGTCCATTTTCTATTATATCCCAAAGATCAATATGAGTAGATTCGATAAAGATTCGCATTCTATCTTTCCAATAATGATAGTCTTCTCCATTAAACGTCTAGTGATTGAGGCACCTTCAGCTATGTATATGTGTGATTTCGCCATGAATCTTTATCCACACTTTGTTACAGTGAATCTTAGACACCGACCTCTGATACCAATTGAAGTGAATCACATGTTAATATAGACTTAATGATCGATATACAAATGCACAAGAAGGGGGGTTGAATTGTGTGTTCTTTTTCAATGATCCCCTTTTTAACAATTTCTTTAAAACTTGCTTTCTCTCAAAACTTTTGAAAATCAGTAATGTAAAATATTTTCCAAGTTCTCGTATGAAAACAGTAAGATTAAAAATTCAAAGTTAAGAGAGTTGAGAGTAGATAGTTAGGAGAGAGTGCCGACACAGTAGATTTATACTGGTTCACCCCAAACCGTGGGCTACGTCCAGTCCTCAGAGATCTTTCTGAGATTTCACTATACTTCGCAAAATTACAAGTATTCTTTGACTCTGAGTCTCTTCAGGTCTCTTACAACAAGTATTCTTTTACACTTTGCCTCTTCAGGCTATCTGCTCTTCTTTTTTCGACTGAAAGATGCTTCGAGCTTTTGTTACAGATAAGAATAACTCTATGTTTAGCACAATGAAATTTCTAGCTTTTTGAATCTCACTAACTCTTTTTCAAAAATCTCTAACTTTTTGCAGTCTTCGACTCCGACTCGTATTTATAGCCTTCGTCTTCAACCGTTTCTTGATAACTGCTTCTTTCTTCTTACTTCTTGATCTTTGAAGAATCAGTTATTCACTTGAGTTCTGTAACTAACTCAAGCTAATTAGTCATCCGATGTGGTATCGGTTCTTCCGTCTCATTTTTAACTCTGCGCTTCCGTCTCACTTTCTATCGTCTCACTTTCAGTTTGCACTTTTGTCTGATTTTCTATCGTCTAACTTTTATGTTCGCGCTTCCGTCTCACTTTCTTTCATCTGTCTTTTATCTTCACCCGTCTGTCTGATTTTCTTTCGTTTGATTTTTGTTTTTGCTTCCGTCTGATTATGTTTTGTCTGACTTTTATCTTCGCGCGTCCGTCTAACTTTTGTTTACTTCCGTCTTACTTTTGTTTGCTTCCGTCTCACTTTCTTTCGACTTCCGTCTGATTATTTGGGCTTCATCAAAATCACTAATCGTGAAGTCATTTTGACTTAACACTTATTACAGGCCCACTAAACACCACGGAATTAATAAAACCAAGACAATCCAATGACTTTAGCATTAATTCAAAATATCTGTGGCATTTAAGAATAGGTCATATCAATGAGAAAAGACTTGACAGGTTAGTGAAGGATGGGATCCTTGTGGGCTTGGATAATGATCCATTACCCACCTGTGAATCTTATATTGAAGGAAAAATGACCAAAGCCTTATTTCCTTCCAAAGGAAACTAATTTGAATCCACATTGAACCTGGTACATACTGATGTGTGTGGGCCCATGAACGTACAAGCTAGAGGAGGTTATGAATATTTCATAATCTTTATAGATGATTACTCTAGACATGACTATTTGTATTTGATGCATAAAAAGAGTGAATCCTTTGAAAAGTTTAAAGAATTCAAAGCTGAAGCTGAGAAGCAGCTAGGTAAGCCATTAAAACAACTTCGATCGGATCGAGGTGGTAAGTACTTATCTGGAGAGTTCCAACAATTTCTAATTGACAATGGAATTATTTCCAACTTGTCAGCTCCTCGAACTTCTTAATAAAATGGTGTAGTTGAGAGGAGAAATAGGACTCTATCAATGATGTCCTACACTAGCCTTCCAAAATTGTTCTAGGGATATGTTATACAAACAGAAACTTATCTTCTTAATTTTGTTCCATTCAAATCGGTGCCCAAAACACCTAGGGAGTTTTAGACTGGCTGAGTACCTTCATTGCGGCACTTAAGGACTTAGGACTGCCCAGTCCATATTCTAAGGCCTGAATCCACAAAGATAGAACCAAGGTTAAAAGCACGTTTGTTTGTAGGATATCCTATGGGTACTCGAGGGTACTATTTTTACATTCCTTAGGTCAAAAAGGTATTTATGTCGATAAATGCAACCTTCCTAGAGGAAAATTTTGTGAGAAAGCATAAAGAAAGAAGTGAAGTAGTACCTAAAGAGTTAGCTATTTCATCCAAACTAAGAGTTGATTTGGATATAGCAGAACAAAATGTCGAAATGGATTCAAAAGTTGAATCGGAAGAGCAACCTAAACAACAAGTAATGCCTAGACGTAGTGGGAGGGTTGTGAGACAACCAGATAGGTATCTAGGTCTAGGAGAGGGCATTATTTCCATCTCAGACCAAGAACAAATGAATCTCATTACTTATACACAGGCTATTAATAATGTTGATGCAGAAAAATGGTTCAAGGCGATGGAATCAGAAACAGGTTCCATGTACTCCAATGAAGTCTGGATCCTTGTAGATCTACCACTAGATGTAAAAGTCATAGGGTGTAAATGTATCTACAAAAGGAAAAGAGGATCTAATGGAAAATTAGAGACTTTTAAAGCTAGATTGGTAGCTAAAGGCTATACTCAAAAGGTGGGTATAGACTATGAGGAGACATTTTCTCCAGTTGCCATGCTTAAGTCCATTAGAATTATTTTGGCCATAGAAACCTATTTCGATTATGAAATATGGCAAATGGATGTCAAAACTACATTTTTTAATGGAGATCTTGAGGAAATCATTTATATGGCCCAACTAGAAGGATTCATTAAACCAGGTAATGAGCATAAGGTAAGCAAATTGCAAAGGTCAATTTATGGAATTAAGTAATCATCTACGTCTTGGAATATTAAGTTTGATAAGTCTATCAAAACTTATAGGTTCATACAAAACCTAGATGAGCCTTGTGTCTATAAAAGGATATAAGAAGGCAAGGTTACTTTCTTAATCCTGTATGTTGATGACATTCTGCTCATTAGGAATGATGTAGGAATGTTTTCTATAGTTAAAGGATGGCTAAACAAATAGTTTTCAATGAAGGATTTAGGAGAAGCTAACTATGTTCTAGGGATCAAACTTATAAGGGATCGTAAGAACAAACAGATAGCCTTGTCTTAATTAACCTACATTGAGAACATGCTCAATAAGTTTGCCATGCAAGATTCCAAAATAGGTTTCACACCTACTAGACGTGGAATCAAACTTTCAAAGGAGCAAGCACCTAAGATCCAAGAGGAGGCTAAACGCATGCATAACATTCCATATGCTTCGGCAATTGGAAGTTTAATATATGTTATGCTTTGCACTAAACCAGATATCTGTTACATAGTGGGACTGGTAGGTAGATTCTAGCCTAATACAGGAATGGAGCACTAGATTGCAGTAAAGTGCATACTAAAGTATATTCGTAAGACGAAGAACTTAATGCTTGTTTACTTTGAAAGTAACCTTATTCCGACAGGATATACAAATTCCAATTTCCAATCAGATGTTGATTTAAGGAAATCAACCTTTAGTTCTATGACTATTTTAGGAGGGGGAGCCATAGTCTAAAGGAGTGTCAAGCAATCTTGTGTTGCTGATTTGACTATGGAGGCTGAGTATATTGTTGTTTGTGAAGCAATAAAAGAAACAGTCTGGCTTCGCTAGTTCCTAAATGCTTTGGACGTGGTTCCTAAGGCAGAAAAGGCCATTACACTTTATTCTGATAATAATGGGGTAGTGGCTAATTCTAAAGAACCTTGGAACCTTAAAGCTGCCAAACATATTGAGAGAAAGTATCATCTCTTAAAGGAGATAAGACGACGTGGTGAACTGAATGTGGTAAAGATTCCTACAAAGAAAAACCTTGCTGATCCATTTACGAAGACGTTGTCTTAAAAGAGTTTTGAGGGTCATTTAATAGGGATAAGAATGAGGGATATGTTAAACTTGCTTTAAGGCAAGTGGGAGATTGTTGGAGTTATGTAAATATAGTGCCCTAGAAAGCAAGTGTATTTACTTATAACTTAATTTTTCTTCCAGTTACTATTTGTAATGAAATATTTATTATAAATAAAACAAAAGAGTTTGGTTTTATATATATAAACATAATATAACTAGTCATAAGGTACCAAGATTTTGTTTGTGAGTAATATACATATAAATGGAGATGTATGGGAAACATATATATTATTAGAATCTAAAATAGTTGATTCACAGTTGAATAATCAAGTTGGTCGCTTGATTATAGTTTAGACTGTAGTGTTGCGATTTATCTCCATGTAAATGAAGGAGTTTACTTCAAGGAAATGATGAGTTTCATATCATGATAGTAGTTTACTATCGATAATGGCACTATTAAATGAATCAGGAATCACGTATGCTTTCAAAGAATAAAATAGGTCGTTTCTTTAATCTTAAAACATACACCTTCGCATTCTTTTATTATGAACCACAATCTTGATGAGTGGTGAACTCATATGAGTTTCATTATAATTCTTGATATGATCATAATGGATTTTTACAAAGTATCAATCCAGTGTCTGCATGTTGGAGTTATTAATTGAAACATGTATCAGGGAACATTCACTTAAATAAAGAGTTTATAGTGATATCATCACTTCTAGATGTTTTATGGAGATTGGTGATTAAATTAGTGCCAATAGTTTGATGAACTAGCTGCCCATCAATTCTTAACACCAAAATGAAATCTTGTGTATTAATCACCATATAGAGAAAAATGGGAGATCTAGAAGGAAAAACCAATATAAGTGGGAGCTTCATAAAGCCCGTTTGGGTTAAGAGATTTAGGGATTGTTTCTTTCGTTTGTACATATATTTTTCATTTTATAAATGCCTTTCTGATTTATCAAAAAAAACAAAAAAACCAATATAAGGGCAAAACAGTAATTTTACCTTTTATTGTGTGGATGACTATAATATGGTTCATAATAATGTTTGCAATTGGACATCTTATTTGAGGCATGTGTTCTCATAATATTTAGTAATTCAAGAGTTCAACTAATTGTCTTTAGTGGAATTACATTTAGTTAATCAGTTAGAATTAATTATAATGAGATTAAATTAATTTTGGACTTATTGGAGCTTAAATTATATAAGTCTAATTAGATTCCCTATTTGGCTTCTAGGAATGTTATCAAGCAAAGTAAGAAATACAAATAGAGGTTTTAAAGCCTATGATTGAATGTTGGGCTTACTTTAATTAATTATTAATTAGAAGCCCATATGAACATTTAGAAATGGGCTAGACTTTGGTTTAAATTAATTAATTAGACTAATTAAATTAAATCAAAGTTGTTAAAGATAAAAAGAGGTGGATTTTCAGTTTTAATGGGCTAAATGTGAAGCTGCTATATTTAAGATGGTTTTTAACATGCTTTATCATCATTAAATGGAGTAATTATCTTATCATTAAATGGTTTAATGGTTGTCTTTTAATGATAGCATGTAACCTTTTAGTTTTCATTGGATTAAGGAAGAAAGAGGAGCATTTAATGGATCACCTTCCTTCTTTCATCACAAAGCCGAAAATGAGATGTATCATTTTAAGTTATTAGTCTTTTCATATAGCCATCTTAAAACAAATGAGAAGAGTCTAATTTATTGACTTCTTTATGATTGATTAAGGAATGAGGTGATGCATTGGATGCACTTCATTTCTTTCTTAGATGCTTAACCGAAATTGAGAGAAATAATACAAAAGGTTGTTGAATTTTTGTCTCTCTCTCTCCCCCTATCTTGCATGAGATGGCTGAATTTTGCATGAGAGATGTCTCATCTTTGGCTTTTTTCTTCTAAGGAAAAATCTCTTCAAGTTTTCTTCTCCTTTTCCACTAAAGGATCTTGTTAACCAAGTTGTCTAAGAAGAAGTGGTAGATCGGATTAGTCGAGGATACAATAACGAGAAGAGGATACATTGTTGAGGTTAAGATAGCACAGCGAGGAGTTAAAGCTGTAGCAAAGGAGTCAGTATATTTCTATCACCATGTTCTTATGTAAATTATTTTCCTTATACCATATCATGTATGGCTTGGCATGTTGATTTGGTTATTTTGCTTCCGCTGCAATTTTGATTTTTAAAAAAGTTTTGAAATCTACCATTTTAGCCAAATCTTACATGCTTTTGTTTTCGATCCAACAATAACTTATTCAGCTCATCTTAGAAAGCTACCACAATATAGGTCATGAAAAAGTACAAAAAACATTGCAGAGAGTGCAAGGTATTTTCATTGGAGTATAAAAGAGAACATTAGGGAGTTTGTACAGAATTATTTGGTTTGTCAACAAAATAAATAGGGAAACTTGCACCCCGCAGGCCTCCTCCAACTATTGCCTATTCTAAACACCATTTGGGCAGATATTCTATGAATTTCATAGAAGGACTACTAAAGGTGGGAGGTAAATTAGTTATTTTCATGGTGGTGGATCGCTTTTCAAAATTTGCACACTTTATGCCAATGTCACATCTATATTCTGTTATTACATTGTTGAAGTTTTTCGTTTGCACGGGTTGCCTGAGTCAATTATTTGGTATAAAGATACTATTTTCACCAGTTTGGAAGGAATTATTTCAGCTTTGTGGGACCAAGTTAGTTTTTTCTTTTGCTTACCATCCTTAGATAGATGGTTGAATGGAAATAGTTAATCGTACTATTAAAATGTACTTGAGATGTTTTGTGGGAGATATACCTAAGCAGTGGCTTAAATGACTTCTTTAGGTAAATTATTGTTACAACACATCCTTTCATAGTTCACTAAAAACGACACCCTTCATATTATTCTATGGTAGGGATCCCCTAAGTTTACTATTTGAGAAGTTTGACAACAAACAGACCTAAGCAGTGGCTTCAATAGCTTCTTTAGGCAAATTATTGTTACAACACATCCTTTCATAGTTCACTGAAAACGACATCCTTCAAATTATTCTATGGTAGGGATCCCCTAAGTTTACTATCTATTGAAGTTGGTTCCACAATGTTGCATGTCATGGATCAAGTTTTATAGACATTAGATAAGGTGTTACAGGAAGTTCGGGAGCAACTGCTCTAAACATAGGCCTAAATGAGCAGTTTCATGACTCCAAGCATTGGGAGCTTGCATTTAAACCAGGTGAATGGATGTGGTTGCAGCTACAACCCTATCGACAACACTCAGTGGCCAATAGGAAGTTTCACAAGCTAATGCCTACGTTATATTTTCCCCTGAAAGTAATAACTAAAGTGGGCATGGTGGCTTATTGCTTGGAGTTACCCCTTGATAGTCGTATCCATAATGTATTCCATATATCAGTTTTGAAAAAGTTAAGGGTGCACTCCCTGATTTCATTCCCACATTGCCACCACTAAAAGAGGGCAAACCTTATCCCATACTACAACAATTTTTGTCAACTACGCTCAACTGTGGCGTATAGGAGTTGTTAGTTCAGTGGGAGGGACCTTCTCTGAGTAATGCTACTGGGGAGATTTGAGATTATTACAAGGTAGCATGTCCTAAGTTCGAGCTTAAGGGCAAGCTCAATGTCAAGGAGGGAAGTAATGATGTGGATGCTTTTATTGGAAGAAGTTGAGCAACAAAGAAAAAGTGGCATTTGAAGATTCTTAATTAGGAAGTCTTTTATTAAATTGCTTGCTTAGGAAATAACCATTTTTACATATTATTCTGCTTTGGGTTTTTTAATATTACTACCTGATTAGGAGTCCTAATTTAGGTAGGAATTTGTTTTCCTTTCAAGATTTTAGACAATGCCTTTCTTTTCCTTATGTATAGGCAAGTATTATACAAAAAGAAACAAACAATATTCATCTTAATTGATTTAATTAATAATAGCAGGAGATTTGGATAGCCTTGTAATAGTCATCCCTTTTCTCTACCAAGATAGTTCCTTTAAAGAAAGGAAGAAACACTAGCAAAGGAAAAGAGTTGAATTTCACTATTAATTTTCTCATGACGAGGTCCTTTTCTCAGGCTTATAACATTTCCAATCATATCGAATAAAGTGAGTCCAACCTTATATTCCTTAGTTATTGGCTGGTTTTTATAACTTATTTGTTTAACTATTATAGTGGGTCTTCTTTCTCTATCATATAAAGGGAAATCAATTTGCATATCAGAAAACAAAGTTATTATTTGAGCATCCCTTAATACAGATTTTGGTTATGCATGTGTTAGTAGTTTCCTATTGCTAATTTTATGCTCACATCTCTGAATTGATAAGCCTTCTTGAGTTTGAGACGCATTGCCAACTTTGGTAATTTAGGGAGCAAGTGTTGCTTGGTACTAAGACCTTATGTTTCTCTAACATTTGTTTCACCATCTGTATTATTTAGTTCATCTAGTTGCTTAAGTTTATCATGACTCCAAGTTTTAATATCAAGATGTTGTATGTGGCATCCCACTCCCGCTATGACCTAAAACTGACATCGTGAGTGATATCCGAGTCCGTGCCCTACGAGGGTAGCATGCTAAAGCACTCAATCAGTCAGAAATCGATATACTTTTTTTTCAAAAATCAATCACAACACAATATGCGAAAATCGATACTCGAATTGGGCCCACAAACATTCATAAACATTTTCAGTTAACATAATTTTCAATAGCCATTCGAGCCCTTTCACAAATGCAAAACACTCGAATCATTTCAAAATACAAAGTTATACAAAAAGTTGTGGAATATACAATTCAATACAAAATAGAGAAATGCAATGTAGACGCGAACTGATCCTGACCTCTATCCTTCACTTGAATACCGTAGGTATACTTCCGTTTGCTTAATGGGGTATTCTTCTGAGTCCTGAAAAATATTTGTAAATTTTGGGTGAGTTTTACGAACTCAGTGAGTGACCATCATGAGTCTTGAAAAATATTTGTAAATTTTGGGTGAGTTTTGCGAACCCAGTGAGTAACCATCATCGATAGCTCACTCATCACATAACATATACAATTCATATAATTCATCATTTCATTAACAATCATATTGAATCACATACACTTAATCAATCATTTCACATATTACCTTCAACACATATTACATTCAGAAATCATTCAAACCATTATAATCATTCATATCATGCATATGCAGTGCACATAAGACTCTCTGTCCATTTATTATTTTGTTGTGACCGAGTGCCTAAACTGTCCCGTATCCACTAGATACCGGGCTCATTGATAACTGTCTCATATAGGGCTCATTTATAGCTGTCCCATCTTAGGCTCATTAAACGTTGAGCCTAAGGCTTTGAATCACTTTTGAGCTCGAGGCTCTTTTTCACATGTTGAGCTTGTAGCTTTGATCGGTGGCTACTCTGGTCACAACTGCCATTATGTTTCATGTATTCATGCAATGGAATGCATCAATCATATTTGTATGTTCCCATTCACTCACTTTCACATGTCATCGGACCGTATTCTAGCATTCAACATTAAAGTTGAGTATTACTTTTCATTTACATGCAAATGCTCATTCAAAACACATTTATCATCAAGTTATGTACACTTAGTTCATCTCATTCACATATAAGTAGCACTTCAATACCCAAATCAATCATCACAATCATCAGACCTTCTGTCCGAAAATCAATACAATCATTCACATTCATAACATCATCCAGTAGTCATTTAATACAAAATTCAAACAAAACAAACAACGAAGTGAGACTATCTCGATCTACTCACAGTACGCTCCAAAATAGCATTTGTTTCCAAAGTCTAGAATGCCTAAATGCGGACACTTGACCTGCACAACCCATTTATGCAAAACACCTATTTCACACTCATCAATAATTGCACATGTATAAGCATTCATTTATTCACAATTAAATAAATGAACTATGTACAATACATGCTCAATGACAATCCCGGGTATATGTTCTAAAACACATATTATGCTCATTCCCATTTCAAAATTCATATGTGTCTAATTGAACTTAGACTTACACTTCATTTGTACATGATCATTCTAAATTCTCCTTTCATTCTTTACCCTTTTCATAAGCTCACTCTTCAAGAACACTTGGTTACTCTATATCATAACTTAATTTCTTATCAACTTTTTTCTAACCTCACATAATCTCATAATATCCAATTTCCATTCAGAACTTAGCAGTTTAAACATATGTACACACTTAGGCACATTGCCCACTTGCATAATAACCATAAATGTATTACCCACCTAAGTTTGCTTGCCAAGACTCCAAGTCAAGAATGTCTTTCCCCTTGTTCTTGGGTAGGATTCTCTTGGTTTCATAAAACAAACCAAATCTCATTCAATAGGAATCCACTTAAAAACTTTACAATGCAAAAATCACTAAAATTGATTTTAGAACACTTAAATCCAAACATTTTCTAAACTCCATGAACTACAATCCTTCTATAAATTAAAAAGGTTCAAAATGATTTTACCTTGATTCTTCATCAAATGAGGAGATCTTTAGCTCAATTGGAAGCTCTTTCCTTCCTCTTCCTTTTTCTTTTCTTGATTAACCTCAAAATCTTTCTTGAAGATGAAGAAGAATTAAACCCCTAGCTTGTTTTCTCTTCTTTCTCTCTTTCATTCTTTTTCATGTTTCTCTCACTTATCTCTTTTCTTATCCACACATTTTGCTTCTCTAGAATCTTCTCATTCATGTTTTCTCCTTTATTTATGAGCAAGACAACACATCTTCTTTCAGTTATACCCTTAACGAGTGAGAATTGTCCCATTTTCCCTTCTATTTATGCCTTATATCTTTTATACTTAAGTGTCTTGTCAACAGTACACTTAAATATTCTAACATAACATTTTCTTCCAGAAAAATATCCTCCATTGTCTTAAGTTTCTAATGCCTCCAAAATCATTTGATTCGGTTTAGTGAATCGAAAGGTATATTTCAAACATTTTGGACTGCTCTTGTCCAAAACAGTATATTATGCACAACTTCTATCTGGAATTTAAAAATCTTAGAGATTGAATTAGATTTCAATTTCTTCATGCCATTTGTATCTCCATGTCTCCAATTTACCACAAATCATAAATTATCTCAATTGGATCAGTAGAGCTCAAGAAATCATCAAAATACTGAAGTAATTTCAGTGGGATAACACCAGTTCATATCCTTTAAGAGCATACTCATTGTATCCGTCCTACTCTTTTCACTCAATCTTTCTTTCTTCATTTTAGATAGCTTCAATTTTTAGTGGAGATGTAGATCAATGTCTTACGAATGCAATGGTTCAATAATAAAGTCATTTGGAGGTTTAGAGAATAAGTTATGGCCCAAAGAATCCAATATATTTGTATCTTTACAAACATACCTTGGCGCAATTACGAAAACTCTAACTCCAGGTGTCGGATTGACTTCGTTTTTAGACTACTGTAAAAAGGACTTCGAGATCTACAATTTTATGAAGACCTAGAAGACTAATTCTATATCCTGACTTTTGCTTCGTCTCACTTTGCTTAGTCTCACTTTTGCTTCATCTCACTTTGCTTTGTTTCACTTTTGTTTCGTCTCACTTTTGCTTCGTTTCAAAACTTTGTATCCATACGTTTCTAGTTTAATCCAAATCAGGAATCATCTAGTTTGGATAACTAGAGAAAAAGTTATGGCTAACAAACCGAAGCACACTTAGTGAACATTTTCCAGATTACTAACAATTTTGTTTCTAAATCTTTTCTTATCACAACTTATACCAAGATCACTCTTTTTACTCCTCTACTTCTCATTTTCAATAGAATCATATTTAAAATCAATTATACCTGGAAGTTGTCAATAAATGCATGTACCACTTTTTATGCGAAAACTGTTGGAGTTATGTAAATATAGTGCCCTGGAAAGCAAGTGTATTTACATGTAACTTTATCTTCTTCAGTTAC
>JAOTAZ010000218.1:21626764-21637042 GCA_025629785.1 Erythroxylum oxycarpum
ACATGAATCATGCTTCTTGCAGTTTTACTTGCTGTTAGATGCTAAAATGGCAGGTTGAGTTTGATGAGTTTGAAGGGGGTTCGATGCTTGGCGCAAATGTCGCATGGGATATCGCCCTTTCTTAGACATGGGATCAAGCCATTAATTCACTTCAGACTACAATGGATCGGGTTTGTACAGTAGTTAACAACGCAGACGTCTGCGTCGTTGTTGACCCAGAACGTCTGCGTCAACAAAGCTAAAGAGGAGAGGGAAACTTTCAGAGAAAAAAGAAGAAGAAGATGAACCTATCGGAAGGGGGGAGAGGGATACATGAGTGAGCAGGAGCAAAACCAAGAGTCAGGCTAAGAGAATGATATGTTTAATACGTAAGTGACGGGAAAACTTAAAAAACTGCTTCCCGATAAGCTCTAATTTGAGTTTTTTTTGAAAAAGCTTCAAATTAGAACTTTAAAAAAAGTTGCATTTGGTCTTTTTTTTTAGTTATTTCTATTCTAGAAGTGTTTTTTAAGTTTTCAGCTAAATAATTATTTTTTCTTTAAAATAATTTCTGTGGTGTGAAAAAAGTACTTTTTAAGACTTTTAAAAATTGAACCAAACAGACACTTAGATGGGACCAAAACGTGCGAAGCCAGCCAAGATAACCGGAAAGTGTTTCTATAGTACCCCCTATTGGTTCCCTAACGTAACAAAGGCAATTTCGAGCTCGACTTCGGCCTCCTAATTGTGTACTTACATTCTTATTAGAGCTTCAACTTTAGCCTCTCTTATCTTCATCAATCAAATAACAAAGTTTAATTATATTAATTAGACACGTAACTTCAAGCCTTATCAGGACGGCGCCGTCACTTTCACCGTCCATTGTCTACGGAGGTTTCAAGTTTTCTACATTTTTTCCCCCTTACTATTATTATATTTTATGACAATTTGGTTACATAATAAATTAACGCCATTAGAAATCACGAATTCTCAGAATAAGACACATGCGTTCATTTAGGTATGCAACTTTTGAACGGTAGGCGTATACTTATCATTCCATACAATATATGCCACGTCTCTACATACTATGCGACCGCATGCCAATGCCGTATAAGTCAACATTTACCGCTCCAAGTTACTTTTAATTGTGATTGGTGACTGATTTATTTACCTTTACCAAATATAAGTAGTAGTATTTGGTAGATGAATATCCTGAAAAACAAGGGAGTGCTTACGTACATCACATGGGTTAATTAGTAAATTCAATATTTAGTCAATATAAGTATGAAAAGTTATGGATATAATTAATGTTCGTTTTAGCAATTACACGTACTTTTATTAAATTCTTCACATAAATTTAGTACCCTTCATTTATAACGTACATCTTTCAGTAATTCACGAGCATACCATACTGACAAGTGTAACTAAATAAAAAGGCAATTAATGTAGATAGAGTGTAATGATTGCAAAGTCTCCTTGGAAGTTTTAATTACTGGTACATTTGAAAACAAAAAAACAATCACATGGGATGGGATGGGATCCAAAAAGTGCACCAGCTTAGCCTGGAGTCATGCTTTAAGAACCGGAGAAAACAGAGGAAAATTCAAAAAGAATGGGTCCCCCCTTTCCGGCCCCGGGTTCTCTGCTCCAGTCACTGCCTCGAAATCAAATCCCCAGGAGTGAGGTGGACTCTGTTTTTTCCTCGGATGTGTCATGTGTGTAGTTGTACTCCAACTGTAACTCTAGCACACGCTGTAAATTTTCGCTTCACAACACAAGTAGGAAGTTTTGTAGTGCCTGCCCAACTGTCCTTCCGTCCGGGTCTAAGAAAAAGAAAGTAAAAAGGAAGAGAAAATGGCCTGTCACATCTCCTCTCAGTCCATCACCATGTGCCCACTACCAGCTTCACCTGGGAGACCTTTCCACCTCAATTTCCCCAACTTCAGAAACTAGGGTTCTCTAAACCCTCAACCAGCCTTTTTCTTTCCCCACCCCCCCTTTTCTGTATCATTGATCTTGCGTTTTTCTGTTTGGAGTCAATCCCAGTTATGGAGGGAGCGAAGTTGGAGACGGAACGCGAACACGAGTCCAGGCCTTGTATTGAGAGCTCCGTACAGAGACCGGGGGTTTCAGTTAGGGACGATCAATGCCAGAATTTGCCGGAAATGAACGACGCGAGGCTCTTTGTAACTTCTCAGACGGTTTCTGAGGCGGCCAAGGGGGTCGATGTGGTCCTTGGAATCAAGGATAGAGCTGCTGCGGAGATGAGTACCGGTGTTAAGCGGAGGCGTGGCCGGCCGCCGCGTGCACTGGGAAAGATCTCTGTCCCGCCACCGCCGCCTCTGGTGCAGAAGAGGAAGAAGGATGAGGAGGACGTATGCTTTATTTGTTTCGATGGTGGCAGCCTTGTGCTGTGTGATCGCCGGTGAGTCGGTTTGCTCAGGTTCTTCTTTTGTGTTTTCTTTTTGCTTGCTAAGAAAATTTTGATAGCAGTTATGGGAATTCAAGGTGGGATGTAAGTTTTGTTGATAGCAAGTTTGTTTTGTTCAACTGGAGCTATCTTGTGTGTAGTTCAATATGGAAAATTTCCGATTAATTGAGCTTTTTGGACTTCTATTCGTTAAGTTCTTGGAACCGAGTGGAGGTTTTAGGTTCATTTTTACCTTTTCTGTTGCTGCGATGTAGTGCATTTATTGTTTGGTTAATTAGTTCGGATTGATATTGGGTAGGGGCTGCCCTAAAGCTTACCATCCAGCTTGTATCAAGAGGGACGAAGCATACTTTCAATCAAAAGCTAAGTGGAATTGCGGTAAGTTTCAGTATGCAACCAGTTTTTGCATGAAGTTGTTCTTCTTACATATTGTATTCCTTGTCCTCATGCATTGATCAACACAATTTCTTTTGTCGAGTGTATGTGTTTGGCTATATTTATGGATAGTGAAGATATTAATTCATGATGCAAATGTAAGTTCAGTTGTGAGTCATTTGGTGTTGCAGTGTAATGGATTTAAGGGTTGCAGATGAGGAATACAAGAATCGATTAATTTCTGATGAATATCCTCTTTTACCTAGATTCTCTTATCCCCAAAGTTGTGGATTCTCTGTTTGTCGTATGTAGTGATGTCTAATATGCTCATTAGTTATGATCAGGTTCTCACATGGTATTGGTGTAATTTACTGATAATTCTCATTCAAATGCGTGTTTTCAGGTTGGCATATATGTAGCAATTGTCAAAAGGCTTCCCATTATTTGTGCTATACTTGCACATACTCACTGTGCAAAGGATGCACCAAAGAAGCAGATTACGTTTCTGTAAGAGGAAATAAAGGATTTTGTGGGACGTGCATGAGTACTATAATGCTTATAGAAAATGTTGCACCGGGGAATAAGGAAAGAGTATGTTAAATCCTATCTCTTCAGATGTTATCCAAATATTGCCTAAACCTAAAAGAGCATAAATTATCCAAACTTTGGGAAAATATCCTTTCTTGATTTTATTTGAACTAGTGTCTTTGATAAAATAATTGATGAAAGTTTACTTTTTCCTATAAAACTTCATCCTCTCTCTAGTAATTCCCCCATATTTCTTTAATTTTAGTAATTAGCCATTATAGTTCTGCATTTTATATGTTTCCCTTTTCCATTTTATTTGTGCAGGTTGAAGTGGATTTTGATGACAAAACTAGTTGGGAGTATCTCTTCAAGATATACTGGAGTTACTTGAAAACAAAGCTATCTTTAAATTTAAATGAACTAACTAAAGCTAAAAACCCGTGGAAAGGTGACCAGCTACCAAAAGTGAGAAGTTCATGGAAGGGAGTTGGTACTATGATTTCTAAGGTGGAACTTTTGGGTCAATCTTTTCTTGTTAATGACAATAAAGCTTCTTGTATAGATAACTGTTCCAGAAGCCAAGAGGCAAGCCAGTCTAAGAGACGTAAAACTGATTATGAGCCCAAATTTACCAATGAGGGGAATTTTCGAGGTGTGGAAAAAACTACACCGTTGCCTAACGGCACAACATGGGCTACAAAGGAGCTGCTAGAGTTTGTTTCGCTCATGAGAAATGGAGACATATCCATGATATCTCAGTTTGAAGTTCAGGATCTTCTTCTAGAATATATAAAAAGAAACAATCTTCGTGATCCTCGCCAAAAGTCACACATTGTATGCGATTCAAGGCTTATGACTCTCTTTGGCAAAGCACGTGTTGAACATAATGAAATGCTAAAGCTTCTTGAATATCATTTCCCACTGAAAGGAATTTCCTCAGCAGATGACATTGTTAGGGCAGGAGTTGATGTTGTTGGTATTCGTGATAAAGCTGCAAGTAATAATGATAGTTACTTGATGATTAGTAATGAAAAAGAGCATAAAGCAAGCAAAAAGATGGATAAGTCTGGACTAGTGACAAATCCTAATCCAGATGACTTTGCAGCTATTGATGTTCACAACATTAATTTGTTATACATAAAGCGAAATATAATGGAGACTCTGTTGGATGATGCTGAGAAATTCCATGAAAAGGTTGTTGGGTCATTTGTCAGAATCCAGATTTCCTGTGACGATCAAAAGCAAGATACTTACAGGCTTGTGCAAGTTGTAGGTATATTCATATAACCTCTTCTCCAATATGTTATTTAACGAAATGGAATTAGGAGGCCCTATAATTTTCTTTCATCAGAATACTGTATACCATTAGTTTGATGAAAACTATGTTTTTTTTGTGTACAGGAACTAATAGGGTGGCTGAATCATATAATGTTGGCACAAGAAGAACTAATATCATGCTTGAAATAATGAATATAGATAAAAAGGAGATTGTCTCAATTGATGGTATTTCAGACCAGGCATTTTTGGAGGTGACAGAATATCTGACCTGGATGCTTGTTTTATTCTACTTTGATATTTGATTTATGGTCTTGTGGACACTTTACTGTTTTAGGATTTCTTTAATAATTTTTTTGATAGGTGGATTGTTCTTGTGTTAGAATATTAATTGTTATTTCCACAATAGTTTGCATATTGTGGCGTCATAATTATGTGGTAGGATTTGTGTTCAGGTGTATTTTCTTTTTCTTTTTCTTGTAATTTTTTTGAACTGTGTAGTCTAATCAAAAACGGAGAGGTAATCATTGCTTACTTTAAGTTTCCTCCAGGTTTTGTTATAGAGCATTGGGGATGTTTGTTCATATTGGTTTTCTTTCAGATTGTTGGAATTATTTTGGAAAGTTCAATTTGATGCCAGCATATTGATACTTGACTGTTGTGGCTCATTCAGTAAAAGGAACAAAATGTTACTTTTCCATAGTCATGAAGGATTATGATGAAAAAAATGCAGTCTAGATAATAATTTAGAGGTTTTGCATTTGAGACATTGTGATTTTCCCTTGTATAATTTATGTGGGTATTCCATTGCTAATAATTATTTTAAAATGTTTTACATTCTTGCAACAATATAATCAAGAGTAATGATATTGCATTTGCATTACTATCTAATCCTGTCCTGCTCTAGTTTCACACCTGCTTATCTTGCACATTTCGGATTTATCTGAGATGATGATGGTCTTTGCTCATGCCTCATAGAGAAGATAATACTGATAAATTGTTGTAATCTCATCCTTCTCAAATTGAATGGATGACTAGCCTCCAGTAATGATATGATACCTGTGTTTCCAGGATGAGTGCAAACATTTGCACCAGAGCATAAAATGTGGCCTCACTAAATGGCTAAAAGTGGTGAGTGTTACTTATACACTTTGGTCCAGTCCTTAAATTTGATTATGTGCGTTCTTACTCTGAAGAGATTTACTTGGTTTTAGGGTGAGATTCGGCAGAAAGCATCGGTTCTTCAGGCTGTGAAGATTCATGATGTGAGTTTCAGTCCTGAGCATCTCATTGCACTGATATGCTTGGGAGTACAGTGATAGATTTTGTGTTTCCACTTGGTTGAATAATTGTTCTTATTAAACTTTATAATGTTATAACTAGTTATCGTCTTCTGAGTTTTACACTGCTTCTGAATTAGGGCCTGGAAGCAGATGTTTTACAGCTTAATCATCTTAGAGATCGATCTAATGAAGGAGACAAGAAAGAATATCCTTTTCTGTATAAGATTTCTGCTCATGCCTATTGTTTGAACCTTAGCCTAAGTTTTCCACACATTTTTGTGAGTTATGTTTACTGTACTAAGGCCTAATAGTTTCAACGCATCTAGAAAAAAATCAATCAGGGTTGTTTATGCGAAATGAGTTGTATTGTTTTTGAAGTGTACTGCCCATGACACTTAAAAACCAACCGGTACTTTTTGCTTAGTGTGTAATGTTACTTGAAAACTACTTTAACATCTACTGTATATCTTTCTAATTGCTTATATGTTGCAGTGGACAAAATGTATTTGCTACTATTATCTCCTGTGCAACCATGGCAGTTGCGGTTAAAATCTTTTTCTTGCAATGAGTAGACTGTTGGATATGCTATTTGTTTTTAATCGCTTAGTTAATTGTGTTAATTGATTGCAATTGTCATGTTCTAAATATTTCCTATGTAGCTAGTAATTTTGACATTCAATGCATATGGATCTGTTCCTTGACTGTTGCACGCCTAGAAAGAGTGTAGAGAGATTGGAGCTTCTGAGTTCACCTAATGAGCCCAAAACCAGGCTGCTTGAAAGTCGCACTGTACATGCCAATCTGCAAATGAATCCAAGTTATGAATCTGAAGAAGATGCAGAAGCGAATGGGATGGAAAAAGGTTTTTATCGATGAGTTGCTAATAGAGAAACTTTTGTTCCAATTATCTCTGCTTAAAGTTTTAGTTTGAGCAAAGTTTGTTGGTAAACATTACTGTATATGCAGGTAACTATTCGAGATTGAGAAACAGTGGTACCAATAAAAAGGGATTGGATGTCAACTCTTCTCTGAGAGCCCTTGATGTCTTGAGTGAGGTAGGAATTATGGAACAGAGAAATTTAGCTGCTGCTTGTGATCAGACCAAGAATTTATGCAAAAAAATTGATGTGGATAGAGATATTAACGCCTGGGCTCATGAGAAAGTGAATGACTGTGTACAAATTCGGGGAGGAGAAGCTCTAAGCCTTAACATTCAGACTTTTCCAGATAGTCAAATGGGCCCTACTGGTTCTCCGACTGCCTATTGTAGTAGTCAAACAGTTGAACAAGCTGAACAATCTTCAGATGTTGTGTCAGCAGTTTTGCCACCCCTTTCAACTGCAGGAGAGCTATTCACTAATGATCGTGAGATAGATGAACTGTGGCAATATCAGGATTCGAGTGGAAAAATTGAAGGTCCATTTCATATGATGCAATTGCGCACATGGAATGTAAGTGGGCATTTTCCTGCTGATCTTAGAGTTTGGAGGACAAATGAGAAGCAGAGTGATTCTATTCTTTTGACTGATGCATTGACTGGAAAGTTCCATGGACAATCCCAGTTGCCACACGATAACTTTTTATTGCTTCACGGAGTAGCAGCTGCTATGGATGACATGGATAAAAAGTGTGAGCTTCGGTTGGGTCCAAAAAGTTTTGCTACTTTGGTAGACAATAATAGCACTGATTCCAGCAGGAAGGCTGCGCAAAATGATCCTAGTGTCCAATGCAAAGATAATAATCAAGTTGTGAGGAGCGATGGATATGCCTCTCATTCTTCTAGTTGGACTACAGCTATGAGTGTTGCTGTTGGTGGTGATGGACGGGCTCAAATGTCAGTTCAAGGCCAGGACCTGCCAAGAGGTGGTGGCACTTTTGCTGATAAGGCCCAAGTGTGTAGTTCTTTCATCTCATCATCATCTTCTGTGAAGCTTCCAGAAACTCCTGTTCTTTGTCTTAAGGAAGGTCACGAAAATGAAAATTGGTGTTCTGGAATCAATCTAAATGATAATTCATACAAGAGTGGTGCTGCTGGAGAAAGTGATGAGAAGCAAGCTGATAGCGAGGGTCATTCAAGTCAATCTTCTGGACGTAACTGGAGACCGACACGAAGAGACGATTTGTCAAACCGATGTGATTCCAGCTCCGGTCTTGTTTCTGTTGTGAAGCCTATTGGAAGATCCAAGCGGAATCAAGAAATTGACTTTACTGATTTGCCTATCTCAACCACAAAGCAGACACATTCAAATGTAAAAGATGAGTTTCCAGAAGAAAAACCATCTATTTGTTCAAATGCTCCTGTCCTGGAATCAGGACCCTGTTGGAGTACTAATTCCAGTTTGGTGATAGTTAGAGCACAACTCCCTGAAGTAGCTGGTGAATGGGGTGGTTATTCTTCTGCTCCTACCAAAGAATGGGACTCAAATCTTGCAGGTATATCTTCATTGAAACCAACTGAAGGAACTACTGATCATGCTGCTACACCTACTTCAGGATGTGGTCACCTTACACATACTTCCCCAGCAAACCTAGCAGTTGATACCACTGGTTGGCAGTCAATGGTTCCAGAGTCCAACGAGTTCTCTTTAGTTGATGAATCTGTTTCAGATCTTTTGGCTGAAGTTGAAGCAATGGAGTCTCTTGGTGGCATGTCTTCTCCTACTTCAAAAATGAGATGTGAGGAACTGACACACGATTCTGATGATGATTGCTTTAGTCCTGTTGGGAGATTTAGCCCAGCCCCTGATCCTGGAAAGAGTGATGCATTTAGCTCCACTGGAGATATGCAGGTGCCTTCTCGGATGACTGCAACTGATGAGCCACTCAGTCTTAAGCTATCCAACATGCCTTCACATAACACTGTAACGGATGAATGCATTCGAGTATTGCAAATGCCATCTAAGTTGTCAGGAAATGGTCAACCACTTAAGCTATCTCATGTACCTCGCTGCAATGTGATCGGTGAGCCAATTTGTGCATCTGAAATGCCATCTCGTTCACCTTTGATTGATGAACTGCATCAGTCTGCAAAAATATCTTCCCATTCGTCTGTAACAGATAAATGTCTCAATATGTCTCAAAAATCATCTGAGGCAAGTTTGCACGATGAACCACACCAAATTTTGCGGGCTGGAAGGATTGGTCCTCAGAAGAACTATAGAGGACAGTCTTCTAGAATAGCTGAAGTGGGGAGAGATGCAAGGCTTGGTGATGTTCTCGTTAAGAAATGGGATGCAGGCATAGAAATACAGCCTCTTCCACCATCAATTGTTAACCAAGAGGGCACAATTTCAGCAATCCAGTCACCCGCATCTTGTGCTGTTAGCCAGTGGCAAGCAGGGCCTGATTTCAACCGGAGCAGTTTCAAAGGAAGTGCCAATCTAAGCCTGGGTGGGGTTTATCAAGGAGATAAGAACAGGGACTGGGGAGCTGGTGACAGGGCAGCTCATCAACAACCTGTTAACATGAATGCAACCAACTCTACGGCGAATATAAGGGAATGGGGAAGCCAACCCTGGCATGCTGAGGATAGATCTGGAGGTGGAAGAGGGCATCGAAGTTATCACCAAGGAAGAGATTCAGGTTATGGGAGGGATAGGTCTTCGTGGAACAGGCAGCCATTTTCTGGTGTTTTTGGAAATGGTAGTGGTCCTTTCAGGCCTCCACCCAGAGGGCAGCGAGTGTGTAAATTCTATGAGAACGGGTCTTGCAAGAAGGGAGCATTATGTAGTTATTGGCATCCGGGAAGTTAGAGGTCCATTTTCCGGCCACATTTAGGGTGCATGTAATTCTGTAATTAATCATTCGTACGGGGGAAATTTGCCCTTTGTGAATGTTCACTGAAAAGTAGCATAACACAACTATTCTTTCGTGGTTCATATATATAGCTCATAAAAGTTCTGCATTGGGATAATTGAAAAGATAAATGCAAGGATAATTTCTCTTAGATACATATACTTGCAAAGGACGAATTGAGGCATTTGGTGAACATGACCTATTCCAACCTGATCGATTTTTAATGTCGAAAATGCCCCGTGTTTTACCATTTTCTGACTCTTTTTTAACAAGAACCAAGCTCCGATAGAAAATTGGTGCAAAACGTGCGGAATTACATGTGAGGCACCAAAACCCTTCAATGTCATGTTTGACACTGGCGGTTTAACTAGTTAGCTTTGGTCCTGTTTGGCAAACAGCTGATTGCATTAGCCGATAGCTGATTCTATCAACTGATTTGACTAGCGGATTGCATTAGCGGTTTGGTAGAAATGTTTGATAAAATTAGCTGTTTAGTATTAACTGTTTATGTATAAAATAACTTATAAGGACATGACTTAAAAAAAAATCATAAGGGGATGAATATTATATATCTTAGTGTTTCGTTGAATGTTCTTATAAGAATTTAAATTA
>JAOTAZ010000218.1:21710983-21723954 GCA_025629785.1 Erythroxylum oxycarpum
CATGTACAAGATAAAGAATGCCTTTAAATAATTTGTCACTAAACTACAACCAAAACGATTGGCTGTAGGGCATAAACCAACACCTTCATCATGGTCCTCATCTGTCTATTTTTCACTTGAATTTCTCTAATCCCTTGAAGATAAATCAATCCTTATTATCGATAGTAAAAGCATACACGACCTGATCTCCCTAATTATTATCGATAGTAAAACCTAGATTAAGGAATTCTCTTAAACTACGATATCTCTTATTTTTCCATATGTTTCCTTTATCTCGTTTGTATTCTTTCATTATGGACAATCCCTATTAAAATATCTTTTAACTTTACCATTAAAGCATCAAAGTTTAGACTTCGATTTGGATAGTGACTTACTCTAGTTTTTAGTATCATTTTCCTTATTCCTTACTCTACATAACTATATTCAAAATTGATCTAACTTTATATATACCATAGATTTTTTTTTAATTCTTTGAACTGCAAGGTATCCTTCATATCACTGATGATAGAAACAGTCTCTGTAACATATAATATAGTATCAACAAAGTTCTCATATAAATTGAACAAGGAACATAAAAGCATTATGGTTTGACCCTTATCTTCAATTTTAATGCTAACACCTTTCTAAATCTGAGATGAACCAGTCAAAATTATTAATGTAATTTTTCACATGCATACTTTTTGACATCCTCAAGGTATATAGATGTTGCTTTTAATATAAATGATTTGTAAATAATCTTTTCTAATATTTAAATTTAAGTCATTTTTATAACAAAAATAACTTTTGTTTCAACAACCACTCCTGTGAGGACCTTATCACCTAAATTTAATAGTATTGCATTGTGCGCTTTTAATAGAATCTCTTCCTTCTTATATGCTTCCAAATTATTCAGTAATCTCCTCTTGTTGACGTTGTTATGCCATTATTGCTAAGCAAAAATTGTTGTCATCTTCATCTTCCATAGAGTGAAAATATTCAATTTATTAAACTTCATAATAATGAATTTATGAAGAGATATCTTGATAGCAAACCCTAAAGTCACAAAAGACAAAATTTAGGCTTTGATACATATTATTACAATATCAATTGCTTTGATATTAATTGTTGTGAAAAATAGTAATTTGGAAGAAAATAAGAAGCAAAAATACAATAATTTAAGTGGTTTAGTCAATTTATTTAACCTTTGTCCATGAGTAAGCAGACATAATTCTTTTATTGATATGAAAAATATGATACAAAGAGAAATATAATAACTGCAACATTATATATCCTCCTAAAGGTTCTCTTTAAAGATTGTCACCAAAGTCTTCCAAGATCTTACTTACAAAACCTTTATTAAAGACTAATTTACTTGTACAAATTCTAATTAAGTGAAACTTCATTATCATAAAAGTTTAAGACCACCAAAATTATATTTTCACATACGCTAGAAGTTATTGAAACTATATTTTCATATATGTCTAGTTACACTAAAATTCTATTTCACTAAAATTTAAGGCATATCGCACATAAACTAAATAAATATACGTTGCCTATCATTTATAGTTTTTTTAGAATATAAAAATTCATTAAAAAATAGAGAAGTTTACATCAGGAGAGGGACTCTCCCACGCACGTGAGGTAGACTCACTTGAAACACTGATATATCTAGGTTAAGACAAAACTGCGACGTTTAAAATAATTTTTAGTGAGCAAAGTCGTTTAACATTTAGGGTATAATGAAATGTGTCTTCTCGAATCTTCAAATGTTTCTTGATTTGGGAGGGTGAAAGGTGATGCTCTAATAGCGAGCCTAGTGGTGTGACTCCACGGTGTTTTTTCTACTCTTTTCTCCGCACAAAGAAGATCTTAACTCAGGTAACATACTCAACTTCATAATGGCGATGAATTTTAACGATTAGGGCATAACGATATTGTTTTCTGACTATTTAGACATTGCTTTCTTTTGGAGGCTTGGGGGTTCAGCTCTACGGTGATGAGTTAGAGTGGGTGATCTCAACTCAGGTAAGCTTCTCAACTCAGTATGATCCCATCCTTTATATATATGAATCTCCACAAAATAACAAACTATATGTTGATAACAGGGATCTGGTTGGACAACGGTGTTCCTTTAAGCATGACGCGACTAAGGAAGAAGCATATATGAGAAAGTCTTTCCTTTCCAACAGGTGAGTCCAAATCTACCTATACTTCAGTAGTTTTTTGTGAGTAGGTGAATGAATAATCTACTAGAATCTAGGAATTTCTATGCATGAGAGATCACTACTTTTTTGAATTGTTTTGAATTGAAACCAGGTTGTATGAAACTTTTTTTTCGTAACATGAATTAGGAATAGACAATGAGGACTATATTCTCTACATGAGAGCCATTCCTCTACTACAGTGCAGGTTCAACTAATTTGTAATTAGTTGTTCCCTTATGCTAGCAATAGTGAGTTCTATAAGAGAGAATAGAGAATTAGATTTCTCTTTAAACCTTCTACCAAGACCATTATAATAGTCCTATCATATTTAGAAATATGTAGATGAGATAACTCTAGTAGGATGTCAGAGAGTCTACAATAGTTAAACCCTGGGTACATAGTCTAAAGATTTTTGCCCAAATCTCTTTAGAGAAAACACAATCGAAGAGGAGATGGTCTTTAGTTTCATCCTCTAGGTTGCAAAGAATATATATCTTAGAGGAGGACAGGAACTTCATCCTATCCAAAGTGTTGAGTTTGTTCAACATAGCTAGCCAGAGAAGAAAACTAGCATTAGGTCTAAGAATCTTGTTCCAAATCAGAGGATGCCATCCTACTCTATTAGTTATCCCATCTCTCAACTTTTTAGCTTCCTTTATAGTTATTTCTGAAACTGAAATCCCATTCCATAAATAAATATCTCTCTATCTGAGGCTTCTAAATTGTGGAATGGGTAAGAGACTAATCTTATCTTATGATAACATCCAAATTTCGTTTCTAATTATTTAGTGGATCTTAAATTTCTTAGGGAACCTCTCCAATAGAGTTCTTGCCAAATTATTATGAATTAAAGCTCCTTGCCCCGTCCAGTTGTCTTATCATAAGGAAATTCTTTCCTCTGCCCCTATTTGATAAGTTATGTACTGTTGAACTTCTTCCCTCATTCTAAGAATTTGGTTAAAGAACCAAGAGTAATTGTCTTTAATTCTTAAAGCCCAAAGACTTTCACCTTTTAATATATAGATGTGAATCCATTTGATCCACATTTTGTTTTTCACTTAGGATTCTCCAAATCCTCTTGGTCATAAGTAATATGTTTTTCTTGCTGATTAACTCCAATCCTAATCCTCCTTCCTCTCTCGATTGACAGATATTTTTCCAACTAATTTTTGCTATTCCTTTCTCACTGTTTCCTTTCCCCCATAGAAACTGCTTCACCAGTTTTTCAATTGTTTTAATAAGCCCTTTGGAGAGAAATAGGTAAGAACACCAGTAAGTTTGCATTACATTATTACTGATTTCAGAAGCTGAAGTTTCCCTCCATAGGATAGGGCTCTATTAGTCTATGACCCCAATCTTTTTTGGATCTTTTTATATTAATGGGATATATTCACAAAACCTTAGCCTCTTGGATGAGATAAGAATGCCCAAATATAGAAGAGGAGGATCTTTGATTTCTATACTCGTAGCTAGAGACAAGGCATTAGAAAGGTGATAAGCATTTTTGGAGAGCATAAAATAACTTTTATGGAGATTGATACTTAAACCCGACATCTCCTTAAAAGAATTGAGAGTACTCCTAATAAGAGAGACTGATTAAACATTAGCCTTGCTTAGAAGAATAATATTATTAGCAAAACATAAGCTTGTTAGAGAAAGCTTTTTACATTTGGAATGGTATCTAAATCTGGAGTCCTTTGAAGTGTTATGCTTCAACATTTGAGTAAGAGCCTCCATGCAAATTAGGAATAGGTAAGGGGACAGTAAGGGCTCTCATTTATCAATATTTCTTAGTAAGCAGTAGTAATGCATTCTTGAATCCACCTTATGAAACTATAAGGAAATTTCATGACCTCCATAGTTTGTAGCAGAAAACTCCAGTTTACACTATCAAAAGCTTTCTATAAGTCCACTTTAATAGTATAGTTTTGAGGGCTTTTGCTGCAATTATACCCTTTCAAAAACTCCTGTACTAGAAGAATATTATCCCCAATATTGCTGCTACTCATAAAAGCTCCTTGATTCTCACTGATGAGTAAGTGTAAAACCTCCTTCAACTTATTTGCTAAAATCTTGGCGATGATCTTATAGAGAAAATTAGTACAAGAAATAGGTATGAATTCACTCCTGGTGACTAGGGTTGGAGTTTGTAAGGACCAAACAAAGGAATGCCTTGTAAATCTCCATAAGTAGTACACCTTTTAGGAAAAACTCATGTACATCCTCTTTAACTAACCCCCCCACACTACTCTAAGTTTTTTGGTAAAAGACCCTATTCAAAACATCAGGTCCCGGTGCTTTAGAGCCATTCATATTAAAAATGACCTTCTCTATTTCCTAATCTATGACTGGTCTAATTAACAAAGAAGCCTCATGTTCAGGAAAATAAATTGCCTAAGATCAATTCCAAATCTTGGTGGGGAAACGTCAGAACCTAGGAGGTTTTTGTAAAAATTCATTGCTTCTTTAGCAATTCCATCTTGTCCAAACACAACCTCACCAGCTTCAGTTTTAATGGAAGTGATTCTGTTTACATTCCTTCGAGCTAACACTAAATTAAAAAAGAACTTAGTGCATCTGTCCCCATCCTTTATTCAATTAACTCTGGCTCTCTGCTTCAATAATGAACATTGATTATCCACCAATTGCAAGTAGTTCTTAAGGGCTTCCTTTTCAGTTGTAGCTAGAGTACCATCTGTGGGATTATCTGCCAATGATTTCTGAATGACTGAAAGTTTATCTCTAGCTGTTTCTATCTCCTTAGAGAAATTCTAACCTCTCTTTAAGTTAAGGGTCTTCAATTCCTGTTTAATAGACTTGAGCTTTTGGAGGCAAATGTACTGTTTAGTCCCATAAAACTCACACTCTAAACCCTTCATTATTGCTTCTTAAAACCCCTCCACATTTACTAGAAAATTGTTAAACCTGAAAGGATGATAGATTTTGGTAGTAGTAAACAAGTTATCAATCCTTATAAGAGTACGATCGGAAATTCCAGGGTTTAGGAATTTTGCTGAGCTTCCTGAGAAAGTATTTATCCATTCCACATTAACCATTGCCCTATCCAACTTTTCCTGATGTGCTAAATAGAGCTTTGTTTGTTTGACTAAGTGAACCTATGGCCTTCAAAATGTAAATCTGTAAGTTCCACCTCCTGCATACAATCGAACATATCAGAAGACTAGTTGAGTAAGTTACAATTTCCTTCTGCTTCTGATCTGAATAGAGTGGTGTTAAAGTCACCACTAACTAACTATGAAGCATTAACCGAAGCCTTAATTGTTCGTAGAGAATTCTAGAGTTTGGTTCTTTGAAACACGGTATTAAAACCATAGATAAATGTAGCTAAAATAAAAGAATTTTCCATTTTGAAGTACAATTTAGTATGAATAAATTGCTAACTGGATTTCAAAACCTTCACCTCCAAGAATTCACTATCATAAGCAATATAATCCTTCCATAGGCATGACTTTAGTGGTTTGTAAGAAACTGCCATTTGCTACCCAAACAACATAGTTTATTCAGATTAACTTCTTTAATTTTAGTTTCCAAAAGAGAAAAAACCAAAAGCTTTTCCTTTAGAACAAAATCCTTTATCGCATTGAGCTTGAAAGGGTTATTTATTCCACAAACATTTCATACAATCAGTGTAACATCCCAAACTACCCGCCCACAGATATTATCCGCTTTGGGTTGCCCCTCAGGCCAAACCCCTCATGGTTTTGCTCTTCCCACCCTTGGAAAAACGCGTCTTGTAGGGAAGAGGTATCCATACCTTTATAAGGTATATACTTCATTCTCCTCTTCAACCGATGCGAAATCTCACATTCTCTACCCCCCTTAGGGCCTAGCCTAACTAACACAACGGTTCGGGTATCGGCTCTGATACTATTTGTAACATTCCAGACCACTCGCTCATAGATATTGTTTGCTTTGGATTGCCCCTTGGGCCAAACCCCTCACAGTTTTGCTCTTCCCACCCTTGGAAAAATGCATCTTAGGGGCAGAGGTATCCATACTCTTATAAGGCGTACTTTGTTCTCCTCTCCAACCGATGTGGGATCTCATCATCCACTCCCTTAGGGCCCAGCGTCCAACGCTGGCACAACGATTCAGGAACCAGCTCTGATACCATTTGCAAAACCATGAGGGGTTTGGACCGAGGGGCAACCCAAAGAGGACAATATCTGTGGGCGAGTGGTCTGGGCTATTACAAATGATATCAGAGCCAGCTCTCGAACCGTTGTGCCAACTAGGATGGGCCCTAAGGGGGTGGATATTGTGAGATCCTACATCAATTAGAGAGGGAAACAAAGTACGCCTTATAAGGGTGTGGATACCTCTCCGCTACAAAACGCGTCTTCCAAAGAGTGGGAGGAGCAAAATCTTGAGGGGTTTGGCCCGAGGGACAACCCAAAGTGGACAATATCTGTGGACGGGTAGTCTAGGATGTTACAAATGGTATCAGAGCCAATACCTGAGCTGTTATGCCAGCTAGGCTCGGCCCTAAGGGGGTAGAGAGTGTGAGATCCCACATCGGTTGGAGAGGAGAACGAAGTATGCCTTATAAAGGTATGGATACCTCTCCCCTACAAGACGCATTTTTCTAAGCGTGGGAAGAGCAAAATCGTGAGGGGTTTGGCTCGAGAGCCAACCCAAAGCAGACAATATCTGTGTGCTGGTAGTTTAGGATGTTACAATCAGAGTCATAAGAGATTACTTTTCCCTTTGGAGCCTTTCCTACTGCTCTTGTTACTTTTCCGAGAGATAACCTGAACAAACTGCTTCTCTTAAGAAACTCCATTCTGTAGATCAGCCTTCTGTAGGCTTCGTTCATTTTGTTTAGGATCAAGAACTCCTCCACTTGGATTAATTCCACTAGTTTCCATTACATTCTCCCCCTTATTTATTAGTGACTTATTTAGGTCACCCAATGGATTATGAGGAGCTCCTTCTTGCTTGTCTGAATCTGGGCTATTCTCCTCATGAATGCTCTCCCCATTTATAGGAGAATCATTATCAACCTAAATTGATTCATGATTTTCAGATACTTGTTCTGCCTCCTCACATTCTTTGTTCCCTTCGAAAATATACCTTTCCATACTCATCAACTCCCAATAGTCACCTCTAGTAAAGACTCTTCCCGTAGGTTTCCATTTTTTGCCTTGAGCTTTAAGAGACGATTTTCATTTGTATGTTACCATAACTTTATCCTCTCTAACAGAGTGTTCATTTGCTAAGGATAAGGATGTTGTCTTTCATTTCCTTAGAAATATCCATACTCATACATAACCGAACAAATCCTACCTTTTTCCTCAAAAAAGTGTTTTCATCTATACATATTGGTTTCTCCAAGTAACTAGCTAGCATACTCAACTTGGTAGTCCAATATTCTAAAGGAATGTTGTGAATATTCACCCATAGAGGAATGTTCTTCATTTTGATTTTTTTTAATTCCATGCCCGGTTTCCAATTTTAAAGAAATAAAGGGAGTTAAGAGAAATGCCAAAGGCCTTCTTCAATTACCTTTTGAGCTTTTGATTTTAAAGAGAAGGTAAATATTAAGTTATCCTCTTTAGTTAGCATTACCTTCATTAAACCTCTCCTTTTCCAGTTTCTCTGAGTCCATGCTTGTATCACTGAAAAAATAGGCCTTTTTGTCCATATAAAAACCAACAAGAGTAGCTTCCCATGTCCTAGCTCCTTCCTATAGAATGTCTAGGCTAGCAGCCACCATTAGCTTTCCTTCTATCTTCACATATGGATTAAAGACCAAGGAAGAATCAGAGTTATCTCCCACGACTTGTTTCCATGTCTTCCTAAGTCCTTTAGCAATGTCACTGATGGTAGGGACAGAAAGTTTGTGAGGAATGGCAGATGTAGAGGGAGGGATAGTTGTAGAGACGGATGGGGAAGAAGGATGGGGTGTAAAAGATTAGGAAGGGGAGGAGGGGAAGTGGCTGTTTTAAAGGTAGTAGATAGTGGTGGAAAATCAATCTCTATTTTAAGCTTTGGAAACTAATTTAATATGTTGATGTTTTGTTTCACAGGTCATGAAAGAAAGAAGAAAGCTGGAAAGGAAATAAAGGGCTATGGTGTTCGGATGGATGATGGTAAGAGTTCAGATCTCGGGTTAGGGTTGGGTGTGTGGAAAGGAAGTTAGAGAGAAGATTCCTCCATCATATCATTAATTATTGTTGGTTAGCCATACAATCCTATCATTTATAGTTATTATCTAGTTTATATACAATTTTTAAATTTCTCTATGGATAGTAAATTCAACTACAATTGCATTAAAACTATAGGATATGCTTTAATATGCTAGAAAATAGTTCAACGCATCTTCTTTGGGCATTCTTTAACATCTTGTTTAACTATTTTCATCCACTTGTTATGTGCTTTGTTAATAAGTAGGCATAAGTCATGTTGACATTGTATTAGTGGAGCGAGGTTGTATTATTAGAATTCGATAAAACCATATTTAAGTAGAGTTATTTTAATTATGTTTGAATTTAATTTATTTTAATTTTTTTAATTTTAAATAGATTTGGATTAAATCTAAGCATTATTAAATATATTGTTTGGTGTGTGATTTTTCGGAAAGAATTTCATCGTGTACATAATCTCCATTATAGAAAAGATCTTATTGGCCATATTTGTTCGAGAATGAAAAAGGTAAAGGAATAGGCTAAACATATTGTCGTCACTACCTAACCTTTCTCCGCAACACCACTAACAAGGTTGATGCCACGTCTAGAATCCACTAAAACAATCGATAAGATAATGGAATTCCACATTGAATCAAACCTGTTTCTTTATTTATCAAGATCTACCTTTTTTAATGGCATCCATAGTGAAAAACCTAAGGGCTAGTAATTTTGTAAACTTTCCAATTTTACCGTGGATGTCTATAGCACAAACGAAAACAAAAGAAATCAAAACGAAATAATAAAAAGCATCAGAAATTTGGTAACGCAGTTTGACACTTCTTGCCTAGGTTCGCAGGGCCCTCACCCAGCTTAATACTTTCACTAACGACAATAGTTTTTACACAAGGCTTTACTGAGCCGACACCACTCAACCCTTAGTACTATCTCTCATCCTTATTACCCGTAAAAGTAATTTCACATCCAATAGTACGGCCGCCTCGTACTGATCGTACTAACCTCAACAGAGGATTCATCTCAACAATCTATTAATTGAAAAACAATAAATAAAAGACTTAAGTATCTGAAAAATTAATAGCAAAATCTGAACACATTTGATATTGAAACAGAACAACTTCCCTATAGGTTTAGCTCCTCCGAAAGAGATCTGAAAGTTGTTCATACACAACCAGTCCAGCTGTGAGCCACTCCATAAAGATGACAATCCAACATGAGCAATCTCCACACGATCAATACAGAGCCATGAATCTTCCACTCAGAAAATATGTACTGCACCCTTTAATTGTTATCAATCAAGTAAGGAATACAGCACCAAAGAACACACAAACAAACAACTCACATCTTCAATAATAACTCATCAATCCACACGATGCCTAAGGCACTCACAATGCCTTATTCATAAACACAGTCGTGTGTCTCACCAAAGCCAGAAACTCCAAAATCACTTCAACTATTTTTCACAAAAAAGCAATTGATGCACCCACCAAAGAGCACTTGTTGGACCCCGAACTTTTCTTAGAATTATGAGTTAAAATTTGACACGAAAGGAAAAATTGGTGGTGAATTAGTCATGTGTAAAGAGAAAGAAAATTTGAGAATGTGAATGATTTTATGAGATTAAAATAGGTAAAATGTGTGTATATCTTTGCTAGTGATGGTTATGATTAATAATAGCCTAAAATGGTGTTTTGAGTTATATGGAATTGAAAATGAATAAATTGTTTGAAATGAAATTGAAAAGCAAGAAATGATTAGTGAAAGTGTTAAAATATGAAGAATTGAGAAAGTTTGACTTTTTGGAGATAAATGTTGACCTTTTTATTTAGGCTGAATTTGAGAAAATAATCTTCAAGAAACTTGTAGTTTCTATTGAGAGTTTTCTGTCGCCATAAAGTTTGATATTGTTCGATATCAGTATTGAAAGTTATGATCTTTCGAAGTTAAGTGTATTTTTGCTTTGTTTTTGGAAAATGTTCATCGGGTGAGTTTGCGTGTACAGTGCTATGAGGCCAATCGCCGCACAGCTATGGTCTGAATTAGAGTAAGTGATCTCTATGAAATTTGTAGTGTATATTCCCAGCTTTTTTATCGCCATAAAGTATGCAATTTTTTAATATCGGAGCTAGAAGTTATAATCGATTGAAGTTTCGATGTTGTTTAGAAATGATTTTTGAGGACAGAAATTTTAAGTAACTTTTTGACCCTCACAAAATTAGAAATTGCTCTTAGGATCTTTATGAAAGTTTTATATTATGTCCTGATCTTTCCATTGAGTTAAAGTATGAAATTTTTGGACCACGGAATGTGAAGTTATGATTTTTGGAAGTTTCTGTTACTGTGTTGAGATGACAAGTAGGGGCAGTAACTTTGATTAGGTTTTTGACCCCTTAAGAGATGGAATTGATTTTCGAGTGCTCATGGAACTTGTAGAGCTTCCTTGGAACTTTCCATTGATACCAAATTTGTCAAATTTGGAGTTCTGGACCAAACGTTATGAATTTTGGAAATTTCGGTTATTTATATGCCGTTTTGACTCCTTCTGTTTTGATACTTCTTTCCCAATCCGACCCTCTCTCAATATTTTGCTTCTAATTTCTCCGTCCGACATCTGATTGGATTAGTTTTTGAAGCGTTGGATTCCTAAGACAATTATCTACATCATGATGGGAAATTATAATTTTTTAGATTAAATTGGAAGAGATTTATTTAATCAAAGTGACTTCAAAATTTTCTAAACATAGTTCCGTATTTTGGTGCATTCCTGGTCTGTGGAGATCCAATTGAATTGATTCTTGAGGAAAAATAAAATAGAGACATGGGGCTACAAGTCTTATGAAGGAACTGAATTTCAATTTAGCCCTAAGACTTCCAATTTCTGAATGAAAGTTGGGTTTAGTGTGCAGTCTTGGATTAGAAAAATTTGAAAGTATTTTGGCCATAATTTTTGTTCTAGTTATCCAAATGAAGTGATTCTTGATTTGGATTAAATTAGAAAGATAAGGCTACAATTTGTCTGAAAGGAATGGTGTTCAGAAACTTCAATGACAAAACTGTACTGATTTAGATGGATTTAGTCAAAGTGGTCTTAATGAAAGTTGTAGCTTATATTCCCAGCTTTTTATTGCCATAAAGTGTGCAATTTTTCGATATCAGAGCTAGAAGTTAAAATCGATTGAAGTTTTGATGTTGTTTAGAATTGATTTTTAAGGGCAAAAACTTTGATTGAGAAATTGGCCTAGTTAGAGATTGATTTTGCTTTTAAGTGCTTCATGAAAGTTTTAGATTATGTTTTGATCTTTCCATCGATGTAAAGTATGGAATTTTTAGACTATGGAATAGGAAGTTATGACTTTTGGAAGTTTCTGTTACTGTTTTGAGATGACAAGTAGGGGCAATAACTTTGATTGGGTTTTTGACCCCTTTAGAGATGGAATTGATTTTCGAGTTCTTTATGGAAGTTGTAGAGCTTCATTTTATCTTTCCATTGATACTAAAATTTTTCAAATTTGGAGTTCGGGATCAAGAGTTATGAGTTTTGGAAATTTCGGTTATATACATATATGAAAAATCCTTTTGTTTTTGCTATTCTCCTTCCCTAATCTGACCCTTGTTCAATCTTTTGCTTATAATTTCTCAGTCCGACATCCGATTGACTTGGTTTTTGAAGCTTTGAATTCCTAAGACAATTATCTACATCATGATGGGAAATTTATAATTTTTGAGATTAAATGGAAAGAGATTGATTTAATCAAAGTGAGTTGGAAATTTTCTGAACATGGTTCAGTATTTTGAGAAATTCTTGATCTGTGGAGATCAGATTGAGTTGATTCTTAAGGAAAAATAAAATAGAGACTTGGGGCTACAAATCATATGGAGGAATTGAATTTCAATTTAGCACCTAAGACTTTCAATTTCTGAATGAAAGTCGGGTTTAGTGTGCAGTCTTGGGTTAAAAAAATCAGAAAGTATTTTGGCCATAATTTTTGCTCTAGTTATCCAAATGAGGTGATTCTTGATTTGGATTAAACTAGAAAGATAAGGCTACATTTTTCTGAAGAAAGTGAATTTTAATTCAGCCTCTAAGAATGTCAATTTTCAGATGGAAGTAAAGTGCTGGAAAATTTTTCAGCATAATGGCAGCCCGAGATGTTTGGACTATAACTATTGGTATCGTGCACCAAATTAAATGATTTTAGTGGCATTATGAAATTAAGACAATTAAGAACATTTCTATAGAAGGAAGTTTTGGCAAATTCCTTCAAATTGATGATTAAAAATTGTCCTAAAGTAGCATGAAGTAAAATGAATATTAGGGGCATTTTGGGTACATCACTTAAAGGGGTAAGTTGTTAAGGCTTGCATGGAGGGGCCTTATGGTTATTTTGATTTCATTAATGGGCAGAAGCAAGTGGCTGTCGTTTAATAGGCAGGAAGTTATGAAAATAAAGAAAGAAAGAACAAAGAGGAGAGAAAAGAGAAAAATGGTCTGGGAAGAAGAGAACTGAAGAGCAGGAGAAGAAGAACTTCGTGAAATGTTGGACCCTGATTCGCATTAAGCATGTTTAAATTATTTTGAGGTGTTAATTGGATATTTTTAATTTGATTGGAATAAATTGAGGAT
>JAOTAZ010000218.1:21724054-21736921 GCA_025629785.1 Erythroxylum oxycarpum
TTCAAGATAATGAAGATGTTCAATTCAAGAAGGAAGCTGGGATTGCCTTATATATATGGGCTTGGATTAAACAAAGAGGGCCGTAGATTAGCTTAGGGTTTTAGATTAGATTAGGATTAGTTTATTGTTTTCTTCTCTTAAAAAGTTGCCGCAACCCCTGTTTCTTTATTTTTTTTCCTTGCCCATGTCACTCAATTCTTTCAATGATTATCGTATTTTCCCTTTGTTTGGTTAGCTGCCGCACACGTTGATCTACCTTCATTTACGTTTCTGAGTTTTTCAAGCTGCCGCACGTTGCCGCATACTGGGTCCATATTGATTTTCATTATTCAATAAATCACCGCATATGCTCTGTTTTCCTTTGATTGGTTGCTGCACTTGAACGTTTCTTCTTGATTTCTTTTATTCAAACAGCGTCAACGCATCCATTCTCCCTTGCTGCCGCATGTTTCTTTCATTTTTGGTTTTCAATTAATTCAACAATTGTCGCATACTGATTCTTTCTTAGGCTGCCGCACCATGGGTTTTGAAGTCTTTCTCCAGCAGCATCGCATATCCACATTCCCTTGGCTGCCGCAAATTGTTTAATTAATTTTCATAGTTTGATTTTTCTGCACTTGCAAGTACTTTATTCTTAGGTTTAGGGGACTTTGGTTAATTTAATTTTCTGGTTTTCTTATCTTTCAATTGTTGCAGATTTTAATTAGGGATTTTTGTTAGTTTCAATAAAGACCAGTTATGGAGTTTGTTTATTTTATTATTTCTTTGGTTTCAATTTAATTATGCTTAATTAATTTTCTTGTCAACTTAATTATTTTAATTTGCAATTTTCTTTGATTTTCATTATTATTTCAGTAAGTGACCAAAACTCCCCTCGTTAATTTCATTATTTGTTCCGTTTAAACTAGCTAACTTTTACCGTTAGAGATTCCTCGTGGGAACGATATCCGCTTACTGCTACTACATTAATTTGTTTTAACGTAAGTGATTTCTTTTATATTTGGTTGCAGGCGACAGCATCACCATGTGCATGGCCAATGTGGGCAACTTCTTGTTTTGTTCCATCAGGAAGAATCACATGATCATAAACATTTGTATTAGCTATATACCCAGTGCAAAGTTTCAGATCATACATCATGTGTGTAGAGGCGCCCGAATCAATAAGCCAAGAGTTAGGATAGTTAGAAGCCATGTTCACAAAATGTGTAGCATTACCTGCATAATTCTAAAACCCTGAATATTTTACCTCTCCAGCAGCTTTGCCCTTGATTGCTTTACTTATTTCCTGTTGAATGAAATTTGCTAAATCTGAAGAGATCCCTCCATTCCATGGCTTATCCTCATTCTGTTCTTGTGTGTTTTCTGCAGGGGTGTCCACTGTCTGTGCCAAGTTTTCCCTTCCTTTTTCCTTTTGTGTATTGAGCTCCTTGTACCAATCAGGGACTTCATGGATTTTGAAACATGACTCCAAGGTATGCCCATTCTTCTTACATTTCTCACAGTGTTTGTCTTCTTTCTTGAGATAGTGTCCTTTGTTGGCATTGGTGGTGTTAGTTTTTCCTCCTTTCTTCCAGTTACTTGATTGTTTGGCTACCATTGCCATGTTGGGGGTACTGTCCATAGTGGAGTTGACCATTCTTTGTCTTTCAACGGTCTGTAGCATAGAAAAAGCATTGTTTGCAGTAGGTAGTGGCTCCATTAATATGATTTGATTCACCACATGCTCAAACTCGTCATTGAGTCCCATTAAAAATTGCACAAATCGGTGAGTGTTTTCTTTGGCAGTAATGTGTTTGGATGCATCACAAGTGCATATTGGAGTAAGGTTTAAGCTAAACAAATCACCCCATAACTTTTTCAGCTTAATATAGTAAACAGAAACAGTGAGAGTACCTTATTTTAGGGAAGTTATTTCCCTTTCTATTTGGTATAGTAGTGGCCCATTAGCTTCTCCAAATCTTTCCTGTAGTTCCACCCAAAACTCTCTAGCTGTAAGAAAGGATAGGAATACATCACTTAGTTCTTTGACCATGGCATTGAGAATCCATGACTTCACCATGCTATGTGCTCTTCTCCATTTTGCTGATAAAATCGCATCTTTTGTGGGCATGGTGCAGGTCCCGTCAATGAAGGAAAGTTTATCCTTGGCACATAAAACTATGGTCATGGATTTACTCCAAGTAATGAAGTTTTTGCCATTGAAAGGTGTTATGACTAGCACAACACCTAGGTTTTCAGTATTTGTGATAGAGAAGGGTTCATGTTCTTGTGTTGCTGGTATGTGTGTGGCATTGGAGCCACTGATATCTTCTGTATTCGACATATTATGTTAGGGTTGGTAAAAGGGTAGGCTCTGATACCATGTAAGAAAATGGGTAAAAGATGAAGGAAATATTTCTTTCATGTTTGTATTGAACATTCGGGTAGAATATATACAGATGCTACTCTATTGCTATTGGTTGATTGTTCCTCTATGCTACTAGCTAATTGTCCATATGCTAACAAATTGTTGGCTATACAAAGGTATATGCAAATTATGTACAGAGACAGATAAGAGCAAAGATAGAAGGTAAAGACAAATGTAGATAAAAGACAAAAGAAAATTGGGCCTATAATGTATAACGTGGAGCCCATAATTTCAATGTATTTCGGACTCTCTAACACAAACTAACTCTGCCATGGCTGATGCTAGCACCCTGTGCTCCGCCTTAGTGCTGGATTGAACGTGTTGGTTCTCAGATGACCAGCTAAGTTACTGCCAAAATAAATGCAATATCCCTCAGTGGAATGACGTGTATCAGGATCACTCGCTTAATCCACATCAGAGAAAGCAAGTTATAAAATAATGTACCCTTTTTATAGCAAAAATACGACTTAACAAATTGTCGATGTTGAACTACAGGCTTGGTTAGGTACTGATGTGCTCTATTAACAGCATATGAGATTTGACGGCGAGTGATGGCAATCTATTAAAGGGCAACTACTACACTATGGTAGAACACAGGATCAGTTATGACTTTTCCTGAGGCAGTGAGTAGGTTTCGTTGGTGAAGAACCAGGTCTGGCATTCTCCATATGGTGCGCTTCAGAAGTTCCCGAATGTACTTCATTTCAGAAAGACAAAGGCCAGAAGGTAGATGTTAGATTTCAACGCCAAGAAAATAATAAAGTTCACATAGTTCTTTGATTGAGAAAGCTGCATTCAGTGCATGCGTGAAATCCTGGATGAACCGACTGTCACTTCCTGTAGTCACAATGTCATCACCGACTTACGTACATAAGAGGATAAGTGAGAGAGGAATTCTGAGCACGAACAGATAAAGAGGAGTTGGGATAACAACTAGGTAAAGTATGAACTACCTAGGTGAAGATTTACTGATTGTTACAACAAATAAGATAAGCTTGCTACAGCAGATAAGATAAGTTACGACTAAGTCAAATACTCTCAACACATAGTACTTTTAATATTAAAAATTATTAATAATATTATTATTAATAATGTCAAATGAACTACTATTATTTATTTTTAATATTTTTATTAAAAATATAATGTCGAATTTAATAGTCTTAAGGTGGTGGGAGGCTCCCAAGTAGGGATGGCAATGAGTTTTCAACCCGATCCATATCCGCACTACCCGACCCAATAGATTTAGATATGGGTAGTAAATCGTAAAAATCGATGGATATGGATATGGATATGGGTTGAGTCATAAAAAATGGATATGAATATGAATAGAGTAAAACCCGAACCGAACCCTACCCATTGCCATCCTTAGTTGGGTGTGTGGAAAGAAAGATAGAGAGAAGCTAGAGGACCTTACCATGCGGATGTCTATCTTGAAGCAAACTTTTAGTATTCATTTGCTTGTTTTACGAGTGTATTTTTAGTCTACAAAACATGTCGCAAGGTAATACTCTCTTATGTGTTTATTACACACCTAATACATTTTTTAAGCATATTATCTACAAAATTTTCAGCTCTAGTAAAAAAACTGAGCTTTAAACTCGACCCGCGGCAACATGTCGATCATCCATAATTAATTAATTATATATAACAGTAAAATACTCTATCTCTTAGAGAAATCTATTAGCTTGCTTTAGCCTCTTTTGACAAGTTATGTGATCAGCATACTTTGTTCAAGAATATTCTCAAAGGAGGTCCAATTCTGAAAAAGGCTTGCAAGAAGCCGTATCTCTAAATCTTGTGTATCAGAAAGTCTATGACAGTCTGAAACTGTTGTTTCTAAACATACCCGCTCCCTTGAGTTAGAAGCATTAATAAAGAATGAAGAGTAAAAGTGTGTGAGTGAAGTGGGGAATCCTAAGAGGCGTGAGCAGTAAGTACCCGTAAAGTCGAAGGACAAGCAAAAGATCAGCAAAGTTAGTTGATTCATCAGTCGATAATAAATAGACTGGTTCATATGATGACTGTGACATGCGTTATCATTCACCTTGAAAAGAACATTATATGATATTCTCATATTCATACATATTTGAAGATACTTAAATACGTCGCTTTTTAATTTAGATTAACGTAAATACATTTATCTTGACAATTAATTATTTTCTGTAGAAGTTCATCAATTCCAATTATCAATTAAATTATACTTTATAGTTAGTATCAGTGAAGCATACTAATCATGTTTCAAGTCTTACTTAATGTAATTCGTTATAACTATGTTGCCTAGCGAACCGTTAGCAATTAATTTGAACAAAATATTAAATTAGTTTATAATCTCTTAATCAAGATCAAGTTGGTACTCACAAGTCAACAAGTTGGTACTCACAAGCCACAACGAACTCCATTATATATCTCAGACGGGTTCTCAAACAAAAGATAGGATGATGACAACAACACCCACGTAAGATGTGAAAAAAATTTAATAGTATGCAGCTACTACACAGTGGGTAACCTGTAGAACAAAAAAGCTGTACAGCTATTCACGTGTACGAGATGCCAAGGACAGGAGGGTTTAGAAGTGGGCTAGAATCTCCACAGTGCTTTGGTCACATACTGTGTTTTAACCAAATAAAAAACTCTGCCTGTTAAAGACTTTTCGTTTGTTTATTATTTTAGCACTTTGAAGTTCGAAACCCATGGATTTTGTGTCATTGCTTCGAGTGTCCTTCCCTGGGTGTGTGGGGACGTGGGTAGCAACGTGTTAATTTGACTTTTCCTAACTTGTCTGTTGGCTTTTTATCATGTCTATCTATAACCTAAATCGTTTACGAAGATGGTAGGAGATTTTGGGCATAATATCAAGTATTACACCTCAGTTTGTGCTGAATTTTGGAGGTTTTTTAAGCCTCACTCTAGCTTGGAATGAGGGTTATCGGAATATCAAATTCGAAGTGGATTCATTGACTGTTCTTCACAATTTATCAGTTTCAGCTACAACAAATCAGTCTCACTTTAATTTAATTCTAGAGATCCAACAACTTCTCAACCACAATTAGACTGTAAAAGTTATACATATATATTGAGAGGCTAATCGAGCCGCGGATTGGCTAGTTAACCATGTCAGGTCCTTAAATCTTGGTATTCATTGGCATCAATACCCGCTTGTGGATTGCTTTAATATCCTAGTAGAAGATATAGCTGAGGTTTCCTTTCCCCGATTAATAGCATAATAGGTGTATACTTTTTCTTATGATATAAAAAAAATCGTTCATATTTCCTACTATATCAATATCTAAACTATTTTTTTTAATGGAGGATCTTGCGGTTATTATTTCTAGGATGAGTATTGAGTAAAGCTTTCAATTGAAGTAATAATTTACAAATTACGTAATCGAATATTTTGTATTAAATAAATTTAATTAGAAAAGTATAAATAGGAAGATTCGAACATATAACCTTTTGACTCCATACTTTCACTCCATTGTATCAATATTATAACTATGCTATAACCAATTTAATAATAAATTGATGTTTGTACGTGGTTCAGTCAGATTTTGCTGGGGCTGAATATCGTGGTTTGGATCCATAATTCTGTATGGCTTTAGCTGATGAACACTTGCAAAATAGATAATGGCTTGCCGGGGGTTGGTTCCCGGAAGGCCCCTCCGACGCTCAAGTTAGTATTTTGAGAGAGTTTCGGTTTCTAAGAACAGAGAGGGAGCTAGGGTTGTAATCTCGTACCTGTATCATGGTAGAATAGTACCTTATATACCGGGGATTACCACTAGGTTTAGGTTTTTACGTAGATCATTATGTTTGCATGGGAATCTAACACCTGGTGGGTCGGATGGGCCATGGTCGTTTGAAGATGGGTTCTGGGCCTAGTACAGCCGACCCAACCAAACACAAAAAGAAGGTTTCTCGAGCCACAACAAGTAAACCGTAATAAACGCAAATCCAAATATACAAGGAAAATCAAAATGATAGTTTCTCCTTACGCAATTCTCATGGTGTTTTCCAGATTATTCAACGTCACAGATAATGAAAACCAGCAACACGCAGGTAGCCTCATTGCGATTTCCATAATGCATAAGCGAATTTTTAAGAACAAACCTAAGCACATTAGGTCATGCATTTCAAAACACAAACACAAATCTCAACTATTTGCCAATTTTTTACCAGAACAATTTTGGGTTTGTAGGTTTCTTGTTTCCAGAAATCATAAACACTACAAACCAAAACAACCATAATCATCCAACACCAATCCACAAGACCTAAAATCATAATCGCATACAAATTTAAGTTTTCAGCGATTTCTCTTACTTTAAGAACTGTAGAACAATTATAGGGTTTTCTGGGTTTTAGACGGTTCGATAAAGCATTAATATGAAACTTTTCCATATTAAATTGAATAAATTTAATTCCATAATTAAAAATCAATAACAATCAATTAATTTTAATTAATTTACATAATTAAAGATGACTTTGATACCACAGTTGGAAAAACGGGTAGGGATTTGATTCTAAGTGCAGCGAAAAAATTACGAAACTTTTTGCAACCTTTGATTTCTCAAAAATTATGATCACTTTAATTCTATAAAATGATTAACACAAATCATAATAAAACGAAAACTTAATTCGTATCTTATTTCAAAGCTTGATCTTAATCTTGTTGTATCCTTCGAACCGTTTTCAAAATCGATTCGTCTCAACCACTGTAGCCACACAAAAGTCCAACCTCTAACATTATCTATATAATGGGTTGAGAGAACTCTGTAACTCTTACAGAGATGGTTAAGCAAGAAATGTTAGCTTTATAGAGTTTAAGCCTATTTACACTAGGTTTTGGATGTTTTAATAATTTAATTAAAATTAAATTCTAATTTCAAATAAACTTTAATTAGAATTACAAATAATTCTAATTAAATACCAATTATGCCCAAATAAGATTCAATATCTCATATTGATCCTTATTTACTAAATATCTCATATTTAATCATAAAATTTTTCAAAATTTACAATCAAATCCAACTTGATTAAATTAACTTTTCTCTATGTGCTAGAATTAGAAAGACTGGAGCAGCAGTAAATGTGGTTCTACTGTTGCTGAACTGCCGCCTAGATTTAGATCTGGCCACAAACGTCAGCAGCTAACTTTGGATCTGCCGACCGCTGCGGAGCCGCTAAATCCTTGTGTGTTGCGCTCTCGCTTGCAGACTTCCTGTTGGACGACGGTAGCTAAAAGCTCTCGCTTGCAATTTATTCTCCACCGTCTAACCGCCGATTGTTTCTTCTTTTGCACCTCCCAATTTGTGATTAAACAAATAAGTGACGCCGGCAGAAGCTCTCCTCTTACAGATTTCCTTCCTCTCTTTGTTACGGAGTTTGGTTTATACTTCTATTACGGAACAATGCTTTCTATAAACAAAAAACAGATTTCTGAACCACAGACACCCTAATTGAAGTTGACCTGTAGATGGCCAGTCCTTTAGGGACCCCTACTTTGCAGGTCATGGAAAAAGATAGAGCAACCAAGAAGGTTAAACACCGAGACCCAAGTGTTGCCTCTCATGGCTACAGAGATTGATTGATGGTTGGGCTGTTTTAGAGTTGTCATGGAGGATATTATGGCAGCCAAGAAGATCACAGTGGGGGAAGGGTGATGTCCTGATTGATAAAACAAGTAACATTCCTAAAGTTACTCTCTCCATGGCTCTCACAAAACAAAGATTAATAGAAACCTGGACAATGCTGTGATTGTTCGTCTTCTTGGGAGGGACATTGGCTATAAGTTGCTCTGTTATAAGCTTGGTGCAATTTGGAACTTAGGTGAGGCTAAACTCTTGATGTTGGTAGGGGTTTTTTTTTGATCTAGTCCAATAACGAGATGGATTACAATCATGCTATTCTAGGAGGTCCCCTGGGTTATTATGGGTAGGTATCTACTTGTCCAATCTTGGACTCCTAATTTCAGAGTGAAGAACCCTTATATAGGCAAGACGATAGTCTAGATTCGTCTTCCAGAACTCCCTTTGCAGTATTATCCTGAAGATGTGATCAAAGTCAATTCGGCATTGGTGGGTCCTGTTCTTAAAATTGATTTCAATACAAGTTATTTTGAAAGAGCTAGGTTTGCAAGGGTGGCAGTCTCAGTTGATCTTATGGAACCTCTTGTATCGAAGTTTGAGATTGATGGTAAAGTTCAATTAATTGAATATGAAAACCTCCATGAAGTTTGTTTCTCTTGTGGTCGATATGGTCATTTTGATACTCATTGCTCCTTTAAGGAATTTCCAGATAATGAGAATCTTTCTCAGGTGACGAACTCAAAGGCAAGGAAAGATGATTGGTGGTTGATAAGGGGAAGAGGAAACCGAGTATTCAGGGAAAAAATCATGGGTTCAATGATCAAGATGAGAATCAAGGATATAGATATTCAGTTTTAGCTGAAAAGGATGTCGAGATTCTAGGACGTAACGAGAAATCTGTTAAGGTTATTCCTAGAAACATTGATCCGGTGCATGATTCTTCACGAGAAGGGCCTTCTTTTCTCGCACGTGGGCCAAGGGGTTCATCGAACAGAGGAAGAAGTTTAGGCCGTAAGTATGATAGTAATAGGGACGCATCTTACTCCTCTCACAAAGAAAATGTCGGACCAACCACTAAAGAGAATCACTAAGCCCACTTTAGGAGACTTCTTTGATTTCAAAAATAGGCGCACATCTTAGACAAAGACATTGTTAACCTCCCTTCTACTTTGAACAAGAAAAATCATTCTGTTGTCGGAACGACTGACTCAACGTTGTTTAAAGTTATGGGATCTAAGCCTGACACTACCAAGGAAGTTGTTTCTATGTCTGCCGATTTGGGCGTTGTCCTTGTTGATGATAATTTGGGTGCACAGCTTCTAGGAAAACCACCGGATGATTCCATGATTGTGGATGTTTCCATTTTGGAAGCAAATACTGGAACTCGAGCTAACAATAACTTGTCTTTAGATGAGGATATTGAGGAATTTATGCCTTGTGAGAATGATGACGTAGATCCTTATTTGCGGGATTAACGAGATATCCATTCTACCTTCTCTTCTTTTTAATGACTTTTTTATCTTGGAATTGTCAAGGGGAGGCTAAGCCCTAATTTGTGAGAACTCTGAAGTGTTTCATCAGGAAACATAATATTCATGTTGTTATTATTCTTGAGTCGAGAATCAGTGGACTTAAAGTTGATAGATGTATTAGTAGAATTGGTCTCCCTTTTTCTCATCGGGTTGAAACAACGGGCTTTTCTGGGCGTATTTGGATTTTTTGGGATGATTTTTATGAAATTGAGATGGTGATCAGTAATCAACAATTTGTTCTCATCTCGGTCTCTCAGAATAATAAGTTTCTATTTTTTCTGTCAGCTGTTTATGGGCATCCTACTCCATCTTGTGGTGCTAAGTTATGGGAGTCTCTTTTTCATCTCAATATTGCTATTTCCTTCCCTTGGGTTTTGATTGTGATTTCAACGCCATTCTTTATTCTCATGAGAAGAAAGGGGGGTCTCCTAATCGAACTGGGGTATACTGACAGTTCTCTAATTGGTTTCAAGACACTCATATGATTGATTTGGGATACAAAGGTTTGGATTACACTTGGCAAAGACGTTTTATTTGGGAGAGACTGGATAGAGGTATTTGTAACGCTCATTGGAGGTTAGCATTTCTAGAAGCTACTGTGACCCACCTCCCTCGTATTCACTTTGATCACTGTCCCTTACTTTGCAGACTTGCAGTTTTTCTCCTTCTTTGGCAAGAAGACCTTTCCAGTTTGTTGTGGCTTGGTTAACTCATGCTAATTTTAATAAATTTGTGAAGAATAGTTGGGAGTCTCATTCTCAGTTGTCTTCTTCTCTCTCAAAATTGACCGATAACCTGAAGGTTTGGAATTCTGAAGTGTTTGGGAATATTTTCAGAATTAAGAACTAGTTGTTATATAGGATTGCTCATGTGGACCGTAAGCTAGATACACGACCATTGATTGATCTGATGAATACTTATAATTAACTCAAAGCTGACCTGGATATCATTCTTCACAAGGAGGAGCTCCTTTGGATGCAAAAGTCTCGTAGCAATTGGATTAAATGGGGAGATCGCAACATTACCTTCTTTCACATGAAAATTGTTAAAAGGAGGAAGCAGAATCGGATTGAATTTCTCAAGGATGAGGAGGGAAACTGGGTGAGTGACCAAGAGACTCTTTAGAACATTGCTTTGCAATTCTTGAGTAGGTTGTACAGAGATGATGCAGTACTCCAGCCTTCTTATCCTATCAGAGGAAGTTTCCCTATTTGCGACCATAATTCTGTGGACTTTCTTAACCAACCTATTGGTAATGAGGATATTAGAAGAGCCCTTTTCGATATGAAGCCTTGGAAAGCACCAGGTGTTGATGGGTATCAAGCGGGTTTTTATCAGTCCCAATGGCATATTGTAGGCAGGGATGTGTGCAATGAAGTCAAAAATATTTTTGCCAGAGGAGATATTGATTTAATATTAATAAGACCTTGTTATGTCTTCTTCCTAAAGTGGAGGTTCCCAAGTAAATTGATCAGTTCAGGCCAATTGCTCTCTGCACAGTAATGTATAAATTAATCACTAAGACCATTGCTCATAAAATCAAGTCGATCATGCCTCAAGTGATTGGGCCAGCTCAAACTAACTTCGTTCCAGGAAGGCACATTACTGATAATATTGTGGTTGCTCAGGAAGTCATTCACTTTATAAGAAACATGAGTTCGAAAAGGGGTTGTATGGCAATAAAAGTTGATCTTGAAAAGACGTATGATAGTATTCGATGAGAATTTTTACTTGATACCCTTCATAAGGTAGGAATACCTCAAGCCCTTATCAATACTATTATGAAGTGTGTTTTTGGTAGCTCTATGCAACTTTTATGGAATGGTAGCATCACGGATCACATCCTGTTGACTCGAGGTCTACGCCAAGGGTGTCCCTTATCTCCTTACCTCTTTATGTTATGCCTGGAAAGACTTTCCCATGGCATTTGTAAATCTGTTGATGAAGGGAATTGGAAACCTATCAAGCTTAGCCAAGATGGTCCCTTGCTTACTCATCTTTTCTTTGCGGGTGACCTTATCCTTTTTGATAAACCTAATAATACTCAAGTTGATATTGTTAAAGGGGTCCTCCAAGACTTCTGTGCTTGTTCAGGTCAACGATTCAACTCTAAAAAAACTCAGGTCCTTTTTTCAAAAAATGTTCCTGCATCTACGAGAAGATCATTAAGGGCTACTCTGGAGTTTCAAGAAACTAATGACTTGGGGAAATACCTAGGAGTCCCTCTCCTCCATTCTCAGGTCACTAAGAAGAGCTATGGGTATATCCTGATAAAATGAAGGCAAAAAATTTGAGTTGGAATTCTAGTCGTCTTTCCTTTGCTGGTCGTGTTACTTTGGTGAATTCTTCTTTGTTTTCAATGCCTTCCTTTGCCATGCAAACTTCTAAGATCCCTGTAACTATTTGTGATGATATGAAAAAAATCAGCCGGAGTTTCATATGGACAAAGGAAGATGACAAAAGGAGTCTGTCTCTAGTTGCTTAGGATAAAGTGCAGCATTCTAAAGGAGCTGGAGGTTTGGGTTTGAGAAATCGTCGTTTAGTTAACATAGCCTATGCTATGAAAGTTGGATGGCATATGTTGACAGATTCTAATAGTCTATAGACTAAAATACCTCGTTCCAAATACAAATTCAGCATTGATGTCCCAAATAATATTATTGCTCTTGTTTCTTGTACTCCTCTATGGCGTTTGGTGACTGCGAATTGGGATGCTATGATTTCTAATGCCTTTTGGGCCTTAGGTGATGGGAGCACGGTCAAACTTTGAAAACATAGATGGTTGCCGGGTGTCTCAAAGCCTTTATTGCATACAGCTAGTATACCTATTCTGGATAATATTATTGATAAAACTATCTCTTTTTTTGTTACTGATGATGGAGATTGGAGATGAGAGTATTTTTCTCAGTTGCTCCCCACTTCAATCTGCTCTTTTATTGCTGCTACACTTGTGCCCTCCGATGCTTGTGGTAAGGTGTAACATCCCACCCTCAACTAGAAGGGTAGAATAGTAAATTGGCATATGATGAGATGGATTGGGATTAATTAGGACTGCTCATGCATAATAGGATTGGTACACAGTGACATTTGTGCACATGAAGTAACTGTTCATGCATACATGACATTCCCGATTTTCGTGCCTAGTGTAATTTTATTGTGATTAATGTAGTTAATGTGTTTGAAAAATTATTCTGAGTGAACCACTGAATGTTTTATATTTTAAGGGATTTTCAGAAATTTTTCTGAAATTGTTCGGACCGAAAAAATCACCAAGTGGCGAACCGGTTGCTTTTCGGTAGCGAAAATTGCTACCCAATGGCACTGTCATATTGGGTATATTATTTTG
>JAOTAZ010000218.1:21788001-21807514 GCA_025629785.1 Erythroxylum oxycarpum
AACTGCTTTCTATATGTGACCTATTAGGTTCTTAATATATTAACAATGATTATAATTAGATAAATTAAAACTCCTTTTAATTTAGCTTTAATTCTTCAATTAAATAATTTATAATCATATATCAAGATTGATATTTAGCAACATATCATTACCACTCAAATATTAAGAATGTCAAAGTAGTTTGACTTAACATGTCTATGCATAGTTATGGTATATAATTTAATCCTTTCGTCATCTAATGTTTTAATTAGACAAAGTATGGATATAATGTCTACTCTTTTGAATTTAATCATGTTTGTTTTTAGTAATTAGTAATTGATTTATAATTAATATTTGAAAACATCTTTTCAAATGTCAATTCATAATGGCCAGATAGAATTTCTTAAATTACTATTAATCGAGAACAGGAGAACATTCTCTCTAATTACTTTAGAATGACGAATCATTTATTGACTTACTCAACTATCTCTCTATGGTTTATACTGCATCCAAATAATATCAACTGAATTATCATAAATAAGAAACTTCATAAGTAGCATTAAAACACAATAGTTCTCACAAGAGATACTTTATTAATCTCAAGTCTAAGGATCAATTATACAACTATCATAATAAGGAAATCCACAAACATATATGTAATATTCTATTTGAGATCCTCATAATCGAGTCAGTTTAGTGAACTTATTCTTTAATAAGCATCTATATATTAGTTTTAAGCATTTTCATACTTTAATTTATAATAATAATAACTTTCTTCATAAGAAAAAAACATAACATGTGCTAGTTTTACTGTTTCATCCTCTGTTTTGAAACCTGGACCAGACCGGACGGTTCGACTGGTTCGATCGATGACCGATCGGGTATCCGGTCCGAGTGACTCCTAAAAATTAGTCTTCAATTGAACTAGTGCGAATTGGTAAGAACTGGTCAATTGATCCTGTTGAACCGGGACTGATCGAACCGTTTGGCAACTAGTTCAATGAATTTTTTATTTTTTATTTTGCTTTTTTTCTTTCATATGTTTTTTAATTCTTTCAAAAGTAAAACCCACCTTTTCTCCAAAAATCTAACAGAAGTATAGAAATTTATATTATTTGGTATATTTTTATATTTTTTAATATTACTAATATTATATATAATTATTGCGTAATTATGACGTCACACTGATTCGACCGATGGTCAAACCGGTGACCAATAAGGCCTTCGATTTGACGTCCAGTCCGGGTTTCAAAACCTTGATTTCATCGATATCCTGTCTTGATGAAATTATAACTAAAAATATTTGAGAATAATACATAAAAATATATTGAATATCATAATTATAATCTTATCATAATTTCAATTACACAATAATTATTCTAGAGATTTTACCTTTAGTATTGAAACATTAAATGTAATTAATACAAAAAGATATAAATGCCCTTATTAATTAAATAATGTCATATATTAAAGTTGCAACCAACCGATTGGCTGCAAAGGTATAAACTAACATAGTCAATCCTTTTAAAAGTAGAAATTATTCAATTGTCAAATATACCTTGTCAATACCATACCATTGAACATATTACATACCAATTTTGTTTACTAAGCATATTACATACCAAATTAACTCAAGCAATTGAAAATAAGACAATGACACCTTCACACACATGCTAATCATAAGGCTTTTATAGTGCATCACTCCTAAAATGCATGGATTACAAACCCATTAACCCAAGCAAGAGCGAAGTTCTTATTTCATAAGTTAGATAAGGATGTAGATATGTTAAAGCAGAACATATAACACACATATAACAACTTGGATTAGATGTTTTAATGTAGATCTTAGAGGTTGATTAGCTAGTTTTATTTAGGCAAGGCGGAGTTGGGAGCCAAAACCTCCTCCATGGTGGAGGCTGGGGTGATGGGCATGGTGGTGGAGTCCCAATGCGTAGAGGTTGGAGGCTCCATTTGCCAGTGCAACAGCAGACTCCTCCCCTTCATTGTCCACTATTCCATATTGTGGATCCTCACATTTTGCTTCCTAATTCAATTCCAAAATAGACAACATGAGAGAAATTCAAGATTCAGCATCGTATAATAAGTCTAACCAACCGATTATAATTGTGGTTAGTTAAAGAAATTATTAGTTGTTGACATGGTATTGAAGATTGATGGGGTCAAAATTCTAAACATAATCCAGAAATGATTGATTGACCCTTCTATCTCGATTCCTTCGGGTAGGAGAAAAAATAAACATGACCAGAGTAAGATAATCCTTTTCACAAGATTTTAGTAAGGTTAATTTGTTCTGCAAATGATCATGTTCCCACATGTATATAAAATGTAATTAGGTAGAAGAAATGATTTATTCATTAAGAATGGACGACAAAAGATCCACCCACCGTGTATGATTATGATTGAATAAGATGTTTGATAGCAAAAAAAAGAAGAAGAGTATTTAAAATGAATATGAACTCTCTAATTATTGTATTTTTTTTTTAACTTTGATTCGTTGTGATAATCTTAATCACGTGCAATAAGACATTAACTTTCAGATCTCGTATTTGATTGAAATCTATGAAAATAAAGGGCCGGAAATTAATTCATGTCCTTACGAAATGAAGTAGGAGGTTTCCATGCACTTGCTGCAAATTTTTAACCTGCAATGTGAATTTGAAGGAAAAAAAATCCAAGCAACAGTTAATTAAGATTGAAAAACCGGAGTTTGATTTAAAATCATAAACATTGTAAAAGAGCCTTTGAAATTTACTGACCTTCTTCTTACAAGTATCTGTCTGTGTTTTGATCACGTGGTACTGTGGATGATCAAAGAAATCGTGAATTCTTAGTTTAGTTAAACTTAGGTATAACATAATGTCCCGCCAATCCTTTTCCACAGATATCACAACCATATTTATATGAAGGTAGTGGATATATATATGAACACTGCCTATACTTGCTTACCCTTTTCTCATCAATAAGAGAAACTTTGTTATATGCTCATTGAAAATATCATCAAATTAATGTATGGAGAATAACTGTAAACGTAGAGTCGTAGAAATTGATTAACCTCCTTACTTATGTCTTTATTTCACTGATTAAAAAGGAAAAGGCATCAGCTGCAAGAAATTCGGTTCATGTCGCGAAATTCTATGTATGCCACAACAGTGAAAGTTAACGAGTGGAGTTTAATGGCATTCAGAAAAGTGGTCCAAGTTTCAAAAATAATTAGAAAAATCGTTCCTGGAATCTTAAAAATTGTTCTGCTAGCACATCCAGCTCTAGTTTTTAAGCTTTTGGACTGACCAAATCTAAGACAAAGCATTTAAGAAATTCATGAATAAGATAGTGAGAAGAAATCATTCATAGTTGGTTGAAATAGCCTTCTCTTTTACCTTGAAGTTGATTACATATTGACACAGCATGGTAATCATTTACAGGGTAGTGTAACCCTGAGGCCTTAGATCTACAAAAAATACATGAACAAACAATCACTAACCTTCCTTTCACGTACGATCTCCACAGAAGAAGTCATTTTTTGCTCAAGACCGCGCAGTTCTTCCACGCTCAAGTACTCCAAATCGTCTCCCATTCTTTGCCTGTATGAGAAAGCGTACTCTTAGTCCCCATTTCATAAACCTCAGGAAAATGTACATATACGATCAAGAAATCTTTTCTTTAACCTGATTTCCCTTCTCAACTTATTGTTGATGTCTTTCAGTTTCCTCAGGGTTTCTTGCATTTTCTGAGGAAAAAAAAAACTAAGTATAATGATGAAAATCCCGGAGATGGAAAGAACTCCAAAGAATGAAAGGAATAGCTTACCTCGTAGTGTGTGCTCCACAGATCTATCCCCATAGCCTGCTGATATAGATCGAAGGTCTTCTTTGTTCTGATTAACAACAGAACCCAAAACCCAGTTACAGTTGATAGTTGCGTAGGCATTGTACTAGGGTTTTGGAGGATTTGCATCCAAAGATGAGTTAAAATAAGGACGAGAAAAAAGTCTAGGTATCCATAGGAGTACATACGTTGTGGAGGGGCTAATGAACTCGTGAAGCTTTCCTGTGCTAGAGAACATGATGAGAGAGACTTTAGCATCACAAAGCACGGTGAGTTCTTGAGCTTTCTTGAAGATGCCATTTCGTCGCTTCGAATAGGTGACCTGCCGGTTAGTGTCGTTCTCAATCCTCTTGATCTCGATCTTTCCCCGACCCATATTTTCTTTCTTGTTCACCAAACAGGATTTAAGGAATATGCGAGATGTTATAAGCTAAGGAAGTTTTGAGTTCGGCGCATAGGTTTCTTGAAGAGAGGAGAGATGGAAAAAGAAAGTAAGTTCAGAGAGTGGTTTCTAAAACGGGAAAGCGAGATCAGAAAGTAGAATTGAAGTGTAACCAACTTTGGTGCATGGCTAAGCCTTTGACATTGGATTGTGTGTGTAGGACATATAGTTGTGTAATGTGTGGTATTGAGAAGAGCTTTGACAACCATGACAGGACATGGAAGCAATTAACTGCGGCGATTTGGCCTTTCACTACTAGAGCTATACTTGAAAACTTTTCAGTGAGAAAATGTCTAGCCAATGATGCTTTATCCATTATTAGTGTTTTCTGATGAATCTGTTCAATTTGTTACTAGTTTTATTTGGAAGATTAGACCTCCTTAAAATTGCAGAAACGCAGTATCAATTAAAAATGGAGATTGAGTTGGTGGTTTCTTCGTCTTAATTGTTTGATCAGCTGGACAGGAGTTTCCTATAAGAAAATTTAGAAGAAACAATAAAATCATGATGTACAAATTTCAAGCAACAACAAGATTAGCTGATATGGTCTACCAAACACAAGTCAAGTAAAATGCATCTCAGGTTGTAATTGAGTTATGGATTTGAGATTATAGTTTATCAATAAATAAATGAAGAGAATGTATGATATTTTAAGATAATGTTTGTCTTTTTCAATGATCCTTATTATAAATAGATCTGCCCTCATATCAAGCAGTTTAACTCCTTATTGATCAAGAACATGTCCTCAGTTAGGTATATGATTAAGGTGAGAGTATCTCAATAGTAAATGATGTTTGCATCCATAGAAGTATACAACTATGCTAAACTTTAATGTATAGTTTTGGTTGATCTTCAATTTTTTTTTTAATAAAATTTCCTGAGGAAAGTTTGGGAATGAATTACTTAAAACCTGTTATAGGTTGCATTTAACATGCCAAAAACATTTCCAAGTTTAAACAGTTTGGATATTGTCACGTGCCATGCCAACATTATTAAAGAAAGAGCTCAACAAGATCGATGTAGCATGGTCCCACAATACTTGATAACTTTGGATTAGGTAGAGATACCAATTTAGTGATACTTGTTCAGGTCCACTACTTTTTATTGTAACCACATGTCTGTTCTTAGCCATAAGTCCGTAAGGTAAGAACGGCAAGAGTACTTCCAAAGGAAGTTGGGAGTTTTAGGGTGGAAATGGCGCTTGCAATTCGAGAGTCGAGAGTTTCCTGACGAGTTATACCTTAAGTAGGCATTTAGGGTGATTCCTAGCCATAATTATAACTGGACATAGAAGAGAACGTTTGGACACAAACTAGACAGACTAGCAAATTAAGTAAGAGGCTAGTGATTGTAGGGTGTTTAGTAGCTACAGATTAGACTGGTGTGTGCGTGCAAGTTACTTTTCAAAATGACATGAAAGTTCGATGATATTAACGTTGTTGGAAGCTTGGGTTCTGTCCCATCTCTGTCTCTCCTTGTCAAACATTTGTAGAGAGGCCTAGATGGCCTCGACAGCTTATAATGATCTTTCTTTCAAAAGCTGTTCTAGCATGGTTTTAGTTCGGAGCTCATGTCAAGCTTTTTCATGACCTTTCCAAGCCTCTCTCTCTCTCTCTCTATAAATATATATATGCCATAAAAATAGCTAAATTAGACACACATTACATCTAAGCTCTAGTAGTTCAATTTCATTTAGCCAAGAAGAAAACTTGCATAAAAAGCTGAAAATTACTCAATCTTTGTCTGTCGGATCTGTTTATGATGACGAGTTTTAAACAACCCTTCTCTTTTGAAGTGGTCAAAATTTTCGATTAGCTTAGACCTTGTCCCGACACTCGGTTGCACGAAAGTTGACAATCAAGAATGCCTAGCTACGGTAGGCAAGCATCTTCATCAAAGAGTAGTACACAATGGGTGTTTCTATATGAGATTTAATTTTTAATAAAGGTATGGATAAAACTTTAACCTTTTTCCAAAGGAGATGGTTTAATTGGTACTTTTAAGGACATGATTTGATTGGTGGAAGAAGCTACTTACAAACCTCTCAATTTAAGGCGAACTCTTGACAAAAGACCATAATGCTTTTAAAAATTTTAAAAAGATGATTGATTGAAATTAAAGATAGGTTAAAATTTATAAAAATTAGTTGAATCCAATCCATTACTTGATTTTAAATTATTAATTTACTTAAATCACGTGACTTGTAAATTTTTATATGCATAAAAGTTTATTTTATACGTACCTAAAAAAATAAATGTGCATTCTCACATTATAAAAAGACGTAACATTTTTAACTTATATTCAATAAGTTCTAAACGTTTTGAATTATTATATTATATCAATATCATTATTAAATGCTAAAAAATTAACTTTTAACATATTAAATGCTCATAACTTTTAACATAAAGTTGTTATATTTGATGGTAATAGTAAGTCTCATTCACTACAAAAAAATTAAGAATTAATGATGAAAATCATTTTTCGTCGGTAACATAGTCAGGAAAAAAATCATTTAGCGATGATAGTAATATCCGTCGGTAAATATAGAGGGAAATTATTCTGCAGGTAAAATTTCCGACGGACTTTATCGACGGTTTAAAATATTCATCAGTACAGAAGGTGAGGATTAAGAATATTATTTTTACTAGATTCAACACCTATAAATTTTTTATGTCATTATTGAGGATTGGTGTGTTTAATATATATATATATATATATTGGATAGAATGTTGCGTAGGTTTTTTATTAATCGATGAGTTGTCTTTTGATCTTGACATAAACTAAGAAATATATATATATATATATATATAACCTACATAACATTCTAACCAATTATGATAGTCTTTCATCCTTATATTAAATTTGGTAATTGATTTTATTAATTTATCTAACGATTATAAAGAAGAAATAACATCCAATTAAAGAAGTTTGAAGGAATTTATTAAACATGACTTGAATCAACAACTATTTTACATAGGATATCCAAATCCTGATGTAGCTTTTGAATTAAATTCTAGTCTTATTCACTTACTTCTTACTTTTAGTAATTTTCAAAAGAAAATCCTTATAAGCATTTCAAGGAATTCCATATAGTGTTTCCAAACATGAAACCTCAGCGTGTTAGTGAATAGCAAATCAAATTATATGATTTTCCTTTCTTAATAAGCGATAAAGCTAAGAATTGACTTTGTGATTCGCCTTTTGATTCTCCTACCATGTGAAATGAGATGAAAAAGCAATTTCTTGAGAAAAATTTCCTTGCTTTATAAGTTGCTAACATTAAGAAGGACATATGTGAATTATGATAATTCAATGGAGACTATAAATAAATATGAAACGATTCAAATAGCTTTGTGTAAGTTGTCCTTATCTATCACACCCACACCTAAATAAGGCCTAGGGTAGACTGCATAGTTTTAACCTAACACCAAGGTACTAAGCTAACCCTACAAGCTTATATATTTAAACCTACTTATTAACTAGCTATGATTTCACCTTTCACTTAACAAGAGATTCTAAATTCAAAAACACATAATTCACTTATCATTAAACATTTCTTAAAAGAATCCAATTCATGATTCATTACTAATGTCCTAAGTCCTGTGCACAATAACCTAGACATCAGTAAAATCATAATAATTCATACTACATTGCAAACCCATCTAACCCTCTGAAGTACATTAATACTAAAGTTATCAACTACTCAAAATATAAGGAGAATAAAAACAAAGACAAGTAACATGGTCGACCTCTACTAAACTTCTCTCTTATTGCTGCTGGCTAGTCGACCCAATAACTTTCTTTCCTTTACCTAAAGGGGAGGGGGAAGAGAGGAAAGGAAAACGTGAATATTACACTTGGTGAAGGAAAATATATTTCCTATAAATGGTCATGCATCCATAAGTTCATTTTTATTTTGAAAATTATTTTGGTTTATAAAACAGTTCATAAGTTCTTATCTATGTTCACACACAACCATGCCTATTGGATATTCTACAACACTCCAATATAAACATCATCCATATCAAGGAATAAGGTTGATTGTCACATTTTACATCAAGATTTAAGCAAGAAATCTATTCTTAAATTAAGCATCACCACAATCATTAAGGCAAAACTTAAAACAAAACAAAAAACTTAACAAGATATCATTCCTTTAAACAAGCAACACCATATCAAACATAAAGCACTCATGTATCATGTAGCTCAATTTCATTACACAGGTCTTTCATCAACTTTTTATTTATTTCCATAAACTCTTTAAACTAGGAATCCCTATCTCATTAACTAAGTCACCTCATTTAGGTCTATTTCCTAAGCCACCTCACTTAGGTCTTATCTGAGGAAATTTGCCTAAGTCACCTCACTTAAGTCTCTCATTCATTTTTATTTCAACATTATATCTATTATCATATTTTTCATAGAGGGTACTCATTACACATTTTCAAACAAGCAAATCAATTTTCACTTTAGCAATAGGTTTAAGGGAAATGTCTTAAAATTTCAACACAACTCCTAATCAAGACAATAGTTCTATAGAACAACATTAATAACTTAACAAATTTCGCATGAGTATTCATATATTTTCTACACCATTTAATTTAATCAAGTGTCTTAATTCATATATACAACCTTTTCATGGAACTGTTTATAATGACTCACCATAATCACAAAATTAGTGTACGGTTCACAATGCACAAAACTTACTCATGGAGATAAATTTTCAGGAAACATAACTTCTAAACCATTTATGTAGAAACCATGAAAATTTTCACACTTATTATTCACATATATATGTATAATTTTCATTTGAATACCTTCCCAATTTCACTTCCTATAGTCTCCAAACTTTTTTGTCAAAAATAGAACACATTTAAAGACGTATTCCCTAAATAGTTATGGTAAATCAGATATATCTCTCAAACCATTATAAATTTACCTAAACTATTTTGCAAAATATTACACAACATTTAAAGCTATAAATTTCATGGTTTAACAAATTTCTAAATCAATTATCTAGACCATCAAATTACAAGTACAATCTTGGACTCAATTTCAGTCATACTAGAGAGACCATTTTTTGAAATTTAATTGTATCTCCTAACATGTAAAATCTAGGTACCTTATTTGATGCGTTTGGGTTTTGTGTAAATGGAAAGGAGGTTTTGATTTTGTGTTATTGTTTCAAATATTCTTATAATCATTGATGAGTTTTTATATTCTTTTTTAACAGTCTAAGTATTTACTATCTGTGGAATGAGTTCGAGATCTTATGGATGATTTGAGGCATAACTAAGTTCCTAGGACAGTATATAGGCTAGATGCCCATGATGTAGCTCCCATAAGACTTATTGGTGAAAAATGCCACGAGCCTAGGTGTCACAGCAAGAATTTGCTTTCTTGATTTACTGGTGTAAACAATGCCACGTACCATAGTATTGAATCAATTGTTGGTTATTAATTCAAACATAAATACTTTAACTTCAATATGAATTATTCAAAACTAATATTAACATAAAAATTTCATAGGTTTAATAGACAAGACAATTCAGGTTAAAATATGCCACCAAAGATAAAACAAGATATGATGCGACCAATATTCAGATCACGATTTGGAGCCAGTTATTGTCCAGGTGAAGCATCATATTCTGTAGCTACAATCGAATAAGATGTTATACCTCTAATTACTACACTTGCAGATAAGGCATCACCTTTCGTACCTGCTGCTATATCATCCACCACCCCTATACCAATATAGATATCAGGGGTAAACGATGTGGATGAAGGAAATAGCCTCCAGCCTAGAGCTGAGGGAGTTGGTGGAAGAACTTACATCACAATTGTCAACAATCTGGATGTGAAAACACATAAAACACCATATGTTTATAATTAAGTTATAGGTTTAAATTTAAAAATGATATAAAATTAATTATTTTTATATTAGGTTGATTCTATATGAACCGTGCTTAAGAAATATGACATCCAAATTTAAGTAGAACATTGATCTTGAGGGTTATATATGGAAGAATATCTTTCAAGTGACAAATGATTTTTATTATCAGGAGGTTGAGGAACAAAAAAATATATTTTTTTATTTTTTAATTAATTTTTATACACTAATTAGAAAAATATTTTAGATTATAGTTACTTATCGTATGTTTATCCTTTTCTCATAAAGAATTTTTTTGGGATTCTAAATTTGACGTGGTCATTTATAAAGTATAGGAGAGACGAGCACGTATACATTATCGAGACTTTGTTGGTGTGATACATAAAACTGGTGTACGATTGCCTTATATTTTTGAACAAATATTGAGTCGTTGGTAGTAGTATTGGACATCACCCGAGGTAATGTCCTTTTTAGAGCGTAATTTTACCAACAGATGTGAAGGATCGGGGGGAGAGACTCTTCATGTATCTACTGGTGGTCTATTACTCATCACGAGCTAGTATGTGATTCAGATGAATCTAGATCTTTCCAGGTTGCCATCATGCTTTTCTTGTCTTCTCTACTCTTCTTGGGCTTTCTTTTTAGTAATGGACATTCAGACTTGTAATGTCCTGGCTTGTTGCACTTATAGCATATAATGGATGTCTTCTCGATCTTCCCATCATCTTTGCTATTCTTTTTGAATGATGGATTTACTTTGGCCTTTTTCTTCCACATTCGTCTAATCTTTCTTGAAATGAAAGATAGCTCGTCATCTTCTTCCCTTGACTCTGGATTTGATTCGCTGGAATCATCATCGTTAACTTCTTCGATATTTAGTGCTTTTGACGATGAATTCCTCTTCTTTTGAGTCTTGTGACTTTTCTGTCCGACTTTTAGAGCTATTGACTTATCCTGTCTGGGCTTGTCTTCGGCATCGAGCTCAACTTCATGTATTTTCAAAGATCCAAGTAATTCATCAAGCTTCAACATGCTCAGATCCTTGGCTTCTTGTACAGTTGTAACTTTTGGTCTCCATCTCTTTGGTAGAATCCTTAAGATCTTACAAATATGATCTTGATTGTCGTAAGTTCTTCCGAGAGCTTTAAGTCCATTGATAATTGTTTGAAATCTTCCAAACATTTGATCAATAGATTCTTCATCTTTCATCTTGAAAAGCTCGTACTGATGCACAAGAATACTTATCTTGACTCCTTGACTTGATTTGTACCTTCATATGCGATGGATAACGTATCCCACATCTCCTTTGTAGTATCGCATCTGTGGACTTTGTCGTACTCGCTTCTGCTTAAGGCACAACTCAAAAAGAACTTTTCCTTCGAGTTTAGTTGAAATCTCGTATTTTGATTAACAAACCATCTGATTCATGGAATGGGATTTCCATCTTCATCTATTAGTGTGTACGGTCCATTCTCTATTATGTCCCAAAGGTCAATATGAGTATATTTGATAAACAGACGCATTTTATCTTTCCAGTAATGATAGTCTTCTCTGTTAAATGCCGGTGGTCTAGTGACTGAGGCACCTTCAGTAATGTACATGTGTGACTCCGCCATGAATCTTTATCCACACTTTGTTACAGTCATCCTTGGACGCCAAGCTCTGATACCAATTGAAGTGAATCACACGTTAAAACAAGACTTAATAAACGTTATACAAATGCACAAGAAGGGGGGTTAAATTGTGTATTCTTTTTATTAATCCCCTTTCGAAAATTTTCGTATGAAAACAGTAATATAAAAATTTCAAAGTAAGAGAGAGTTGAGAGTTAAGAAAATGTAGACACAACAGATTTATCTTGGTTCACTCCAAACCATGGGCTACGTCCAGTCTTCAGAGATTTTTTTGAGATTTCACTATCTCACAACACATTACAAGTATTCTTTAGTACTGAGCCTCTTCAAGTCTCTTACAACAAGTATTCTTTTACTCTTAGCCTCTTTAAGCTATCTGCCTTTCTCTCTACTGAAAGAATTTTTTGAGCTAATTGTTACAGAAGATAATTGCTCTAGTTTTTTTCACAATGATATTTCTTAAGATCGCTAACTTTTTCAGTCTTCGACTCCGACTCATATTTATAGCCTTTGTCTTGAACTGCTTCTTGAAAACTTCTTCTTGATCTTTAAAGAATAAGTTATTCAGTTGAGTTCTGTAACTAACTCAAGCTAAATTAAAAACCGATGTGTTATCGATTCTTCCGTCTCACTTCTTTTCGTCTGATATTTTTTGTTTACGCTTCCGTCTGTCTTTTTATTTTGTTGCGCTTCCGTCTCATATGTTTATGCTTTCGTCTTACTTTCTTCTTTTCATTGTTATTTGTTCTTCATCAAAATCATTTACGTAAATTCATTTGACTTAACATATATATAACTGAGAGAATATAATGATAAAAAGGAATTAATATTTATTGTAATAGCTTAGACTTATATAGGTTCATAAACAGCCACATAGGTGTATACAATGATGTGATCTCTATCACAACTCCATAATTGTGATACCAACTAAAATTAGGATCAAAAGACCACTAACTCCACTTAGGGATGACAATAAGCCCTAAGCTTGCAGCCAACCTAAAATTGATCTAGCCCTTACAACTTGAAGTCCAACTCAACCCAACTAGCTAAAATTTTTAAAATTTTTAAATTGAAATTAGAAAATGATGTCATTTTGTCTATATATATTTTGCTTTGGGCTAGGCCAAGCCTAGACAGCCTAAGCCTGAGTCGACTAAAGGCCCAATTTTTTTTTTAAAAAAACTCAAGGTCAAGCTTAAAGCCCAGTCAACCTAGGTGTGAATAGTTAACTTCGAATAATAGATTAGGTTGGGCCAAACTGTCAAGACTAACTCCACTTACAAATAAATAGGAAATAATAACAATTAACAAATTTATTAATTAAAAAATAAAAAAATTTAAGTCAGTAGTAAACTTGGTCATACAAGTCTAACATGCAATGAAGGTTTGAGACAATTGCAAGTGTGGTAGGCATTCCCCTCTATATGGGCAAAATGAAAGCTCATTGCAAAGGATCAATTTTGTGAGATTATATATTGATGTTTAACTAAATAAGGAATTTTCATATGACTACAAATTGCTTACAATTTGTAATAGAGAAGAAGCCTCTTAAATAAATAAAAATATCACTTTTTCTTATTAACCCTAAATAGCCACCCAATAAAGTTAGAAAGCCTACATGAAGAATTTTCAAAATTGGTGATTTTAAGAAACTCATTACTACTCATTCTCTCTATATCCATAAAGTGATTCCGAAAATTTGAACTTAATCATTGATATAGCTCCATTATGTAAAGGCAGTCAACTACCTGTAGTTTATCTTCCCCAAGCAATATAAGTATATATCAAATTTATTGCTATTGAGGTTTCCTTAAAGGATACTTTTGGTAATACATCTAATAGGAATGATATGAGAAAAAGAAAAAAATGAAAAAGAATCTTCTAATAATGCCATTAAGGCTATTTCTCCTTCATGAATATGCTTATCTAAAATGTCAAGAGGATTCAACTAAACTTTTAGGAATAAAATAGATGATTATACTTTAGCTCCTAATATTATTGCCTTTTTGAAACAAAAATCAAAAGGTTAGATGAAGATGCCTTTTCCTCTTCTTTTTGTGGGAATTGGCCCATATCTTAGCAACATGGACCAAGGTTATAATGGAAGAAATTTTGTTTTTATAGAATTCAAACCTAGTTGCAAGTTCTTTAATCTACTATAATAATCAATTTATGCACAATAAGTTTCAAAACATGAATAAGAATATTTCCTTCTTTATGCTAATAGTTTATACTTTGAACAATTTCATTAAAGAACTTATTATGGAGTGAACTTTTTGGGCTTTCCTTTTTCCACTCTTATAATCATTGGATTGATCTTTTTGGGCTTTCCTTTTTCCACTCTTATAATCATTGGATTGTCACAGTGACTTAAATTCTCATCCCAAACCCTCTGAATCTGAGGAAGGCTCATCGAGTTGAAGTGCTAACATGGTTGATTTCTCTATTATAGTTTCAACATTGCAATCTTTACTTGGTCCAATAAAAATCTTATTAAGCCATAATAAGGAGGAAACTCAATAGAGCCATTATAAAACCATGTTGTAATGCCTCGTTTCAATCCAATCACTAGTATGCTTAAGAACTGTTCTTTTTTACAATAATATTTGGGGAGTTTTTATACTATAATAAAAAGATACAGGGAGAGAGACATAGGCGAGCAATGATGATCAACTAAAAGAGATTATTTTAAGTGATAGTAGTAAGTGACAACTAGAATATTATAGATTATATGCTTTCAATATTTTATTGATGTATATTAACTATTCACATAATATAATTTCTTGATTTTAGGAAAAACTGTAAAAAATCCTAATTAAGCATAATGAAAATTTGGGTTTTTGTTCGTATTGAATGATAGGTAGATATTTCAGTGAGTGACGCATGTATTGGGATGTTGTGGAGACATCAATAACTGTATGCTATTGCATTCATGAGGCTAGTACCTATATATAAAGTTTAGAGTTGCTTGTTTGATGTTGTTCCTTATTCTAAGTTAAGACTTTATGATTTATGTTTTTGTGATATATAGTAAGAGAATATTAGTTAGAACCTACTAATTTGTGTCTAACTACTGCCTATTCCAATTTGTCGAGGAGAATGAGTAAGGTTTAAAATAAGGCATGTATCATTCTATTGGCTTGAGCCAGAGTCATATTTAAGCAATATGTAGATTTTTAGGCTGAGTCAAATTAGATGAGGCTTGTCCTAGATATGCTCAAGGCATTTGTGTGATAATCGGTACCATTTATTTATGTATTTATTTTGAAAAAAATAAACGTTTATGATTATGTATTATTTATTGGATATAGAATTTTTTTATAAGTTGATGAAGATGTTGTGGTGCCATGTGTATAGAAATAGTGGGATGATATTCTTACTTTTAGTTAGTTATTTTTCTTTCTATTATTATTCAGTTATATATGAATTTTAAGTGAGAAAAATAGCAAAGATTTAGAAGAAATGTGATTACTATATTTAATTATCGATAACCTTTTTGTTAAACACCTTGTTTACATACAGAAATTTAAAACTAAAATTTCGTTATCTCAATTAAAACTATATTATTTAGATCTTCTTTACCATCTAATTGACACCTATATGAAAGTTGAGATAAATAAAACACCCAATTCACTGTGTTATATAAAATTGTTCTATTATATGTCAACCAAGTTTACAACTAATTAAAAAAATAAAATTTTAAATTCATTTAGACTCGCAAGGATTAATTACTGATTTAATTATCTATACCAACTTTTAGAATTTCTCTTATTTTTAAATTCTGTTAAACATAAAAGAAATAATTTCTGAATTAATTGTTACACCAACTTTACGAAACTACTCTTCATATTCCCTAGCCTTTTTAACATTTTAACTCATTGAAACACCATCTTATCTTACCACATAAAACTTATATTACATTCCAAATAAAATCATAATTATTTAATTGATTGACTTCATACAAATTCCTGAAATTTTAAGGAGTATTTCGGTGCTTATTATATTTAATTATTGGTTCCCCTTTGATGTCATTATATTGCTAACAATATAATTCTTTGCCTTACAATATATGACATTAACGATACAATGTATTTATGTATATATACTATATATATATAGTGTTAATTTTTTTTAAAATAATTGATTTCATTAATATACGGTTATTTATAAACCAAGTATGCAACTGCTCTAGTATAATACAAAACCGAAATAAATTACAAGGTCATATGGTTCCCTGTGTTCAGTTTAGTTCAATGCTCATCTCCTCCGCATGTTGTCTATAAGCTATCCATGATTCCCCTACCTAACAAGTTGAGTCGAGTTTGAAGAGTAACCTCCAGAAGACCCAGCTTCGCACTCCTACTTTATTGTCTGAAAATTCTATAATTCCTTTTTTCCAAACTTGGTATACTATTTTACTTCGTAATCTACCTGATTTTCCATCATCATTTTCACTAACCAATTAATTGTTTCCTCCCATGTATCTGTTGAACTATAGGTATTCAGGATTGCTTGCAGCCTCTCCAAATCTTCCTTGTGTAGCTACACTTGATGATCATGATATGTTCCAAACTTTCCAATTCTTCATAACACAACTCACAATTTAAAAAACTAATGTTAAACTTAAGTTTGTCCTTTGTAGGTATTCCCCCCCTCTTCCCCAACCAAAGATAAATGAGTGTGTGGGTCTAATATCCTTATCCCACACTAGGTTAGCCCAGTTCACTCTAGTTTGTTGATCATTCTGTAAAAAGAGTTTGCAAGTTCTAGTGTTGAACTGACCTGATTGTTCAGCCGTCCACTTGATTTCATCTTGGTTCTACTGTTGATATCTTGGTGCTTGATCTAGAATGATTTCAACCCCCCTGCTACTGTGATATGACATCTAGTGTTAATTTTTGTGAAGCTTTTCAGTGAATTACAATCATTGGATTTGTTGTGCATTCATTTCAAATAAAGATGCATACAAAGGTGAAGCTTCAACTTTACACAATAGTGAGTCTCACGATAAGGTTTTATTTTTTTTATTTTTCTTATCTCTTAGTTTCAAAGCCATTAGTTTACTTGGTTTATTGTTTATTTTTAATAAGTTAAATATTTCATAATATGTTAGTAGTTTGACTTGCACGACTAGTTCACGTACTTTTTTCCTATTATCATTATTTTGTTGTTGTTGCTTATAGAAACTAAGTAGTTTGAAATTCTTTATAAGATGTTTTTCCACTTGCAAACTTAACATAAATTCTAAACATTAATATTTCTATGTTTGTTATTGTATATAATTCATTTCTAATGGTTTTCTTAATAAAATTTCTTGATATATACCTTGATTGGCAAGTTCCAAGTATAAAAACCTTATTTGAAGTAATGAAATTATTTATACGAAATCTTCTGCATCAAATATATAAAATTAGTTTAATTTCTATATTTTTATTGTTTGATATCTATAACTTATCATATAATTATTTTGTATAGATAGAAATTTTTAAATATTATGAGGATTTGGTATCAATAATTGTTACTCTAATTGATCTACAAATAAAAAAAATTATATTGCAAGTTCTACAAATTGTGCTGGTTAACATCTAGTCATAAAATTAAAGACTAAGAAAATAATAAAATCATTAATGTATGTCATATTTGTCATATGAGTTACGAAAAAGTTCTTATCTTTTTAGAGGGCAGGGGAATAACCGCACCATACATAGCTGACAACTAAATTTGATTGAACTGGCTCTATCCTCAATGATGATTTAGGAACGAACTAGCTTGAAATAGAATATGCTATATGCTTGCTAGTTTGTGAGATACTGCTGAGGATTGCATATGAAAGATTGTTGGCTTTCCTAATCCCTTCGCCCATTTCATGCTGGTTATGGCTAGGTGGTGGAGGGAGTGTAGTAACCGATAACATGTTTATTTAGGTATATAGCAATTGAATCTCGTTCATTTATTGATTGATATCCTCTTTTTCTTTACTGATTCCCGGTCCTATCGAACTAGGACTCACCTATATGAAAAACCATGATTGGTGAAGGTACCAAAACTTAGGTAGCTGCTATTTATCAGATCTTTTGTAAGAAGGTGGTTGAGTCGAAGTGGAGAAAAAGATTGCTTTTGTACTTCCAACTACACAACATAGCCGTCAAACCTGTAGGAAGTGTTTTATAGATCACAGATCGCTAGGACCGGGAACAAATCGAGTCTGGAAAGGAAAAGTCGTTATAAAAACGCATAGGTCTTCACCTTCTACATTTGCTCACCATTATAAAAGCGTAAAAATGTGCTTTTCGAACATCTTTTTATTAAAGGGGATGCTGAACTGAACAAAGATTGACTCAATCCACAGTCAATTCTGAAAGATTTTTCGTGCCTTTTAAGGCACATTTCCCCACCCTCTAATATAAAGTACTAAGAACTGCGAATATGAATTCTATAGTCATTTCCATGCCTTTTATGGTGCAATTATTCCCTTGCCCTCTAAAAAGATAAGAACTGCTTTGCTCCGCTTCACTACTTGGCGGCCAAACCTCTACTCATAACAACCGCTTCGCTCCACTTTGCTACTTAAAAAAAGAACTCCTAAAACAACAAGTTGTGCTTAAACTGCTACTTTCTAACTCATAAAAGAAAGATAGGAAGTTTACCCTACTGCTTTGGACCGCTTCGCTACTTAGAACAAGAACTCATAAAAGAAAGATAGGAAGTTTACCCTATTACTTTGGACTGCTTCGCTACTTAGAACAAGAAATCATAAAAGAAAGATAAGAAGTTTACCCTACTGCTTTGACCCCTTCGCCTATCCCTACCCCTGGGCAGGGCAGGCTCACCCTACTCGCCTTCTCTACTCATAAGAACCGCTTCGCTACTTAAACAAACTCATAACAATAACAAGCGGCCTTATTGCCTGTCCCTTTTATGGCGCAGTTATTCCCCTGCCCTCTAAAAAGATAAGAACCATACCATTGATTTCGTATCTGGTCAAAATCTTGACTAATTGATCGAAGTGGGTAGCTCCAGTAGACCCATAGATTATGGAACAAACAAGGTGGGTAGGCCCAACCACCACACTACACGTATAGACACAAACCCCCCTAAAAATCGTACATACAACTCTCACCACATACGGCTCGCACAAAGACTCAACAATCCACCCCAGGATCAATGAGTTCTTTAATAAACTTGTTATAGTTCATTACATTATTCATGACACTAACGTATTGTAGAACATTAGAGCCTTTAGGCATATAAGTGGAGCCAAGGTCTCATCAAATAACCTAGTATGTATTTAAGCAGTTTCTCTTAATTATGATGATAATTAAGATAAAAGTTGTAAGATCTAAGCAAATGCTCAATATAGAGAATCTTATAGAATTCTCTCACTAAACCACTATCCCATTAATAGCATGATTGTAATATGGAGAAAAAGTTATTAAAAGAAATTTAACATATTCTACAATGTCTCAATTGGTAGCCTTTGAAAGTAGAAAAGAGTTCTGGATGCCCTCAGCCAATCAATTCATTGTAGTTTAGTGACGTAATAATTGAAAAGAATTATTTATCTTATAAATATTTAGATGTATATGATAAATTACACAGGATAAATATACATTGTAAATTAAATTATAATGAAATTATAATTATAATTATAATTATGATATTTATATTTATATTTATAATGCATTTATGTATTATCCCTAAATTTTTCCTAGTCGTTGTTCT
>JAOTAZ010000218.1:21859464-21870026 GCA_025629785.1 Erythroxylum oxycarpum
AAATTTATAATTAAATCCAACTTAATTAAATTGATTTTTCTTTCACAAATTGCCCTTTGATGTGTGACTCATTAGGTTCCCAAGAGTTTTATATTGGGAATGATTATAAATTCTAATTCTAATTCACAATTAGAATCAAATAAATTAAAACTCTTTTTAATTTATCTCCAACTCTCCTTCTGTTATGACCACGTGTACTGTTTCAATTGGCCATTAAAGTCCAACTGAAATCTCATCAGTGGAGGCCTTAGTGCACTATCCAGTGCCATCTCAATATACCAAAAGGATGTCATTTCCTCCAAAGGTCAATAAAGTGGAAGTCGTAGGTCACTACAACAATATTGTTATAAAACCGAAACTAAAACTGAAGAGTATTTGGGAGAGAAGACTTATTCTTATAAATTCATTCATTCCTCTTTCTCTTACATCAAACCTTCTATTTATAGTACATTTCAAATACCTAATACACATGTGACCATCTAACCCATATGTGTAGGTAAAACCAAACCATCTCAATACACATGTGACCATCTACTCCATATGTGTAAGTAAAATCAAACCATCCTAATACACATGTGACCATCTACTCCATATGTGTAGATAAAACCAAAACCAATAACGTACACAAACTATTGAATGGTGCATATATAATTAGTGACACACCATATTATTTCTATCTTTTATGACAACAAGTTTTTCAGTTTTGGAATAAAATTCCCTTACCTTTCTGTTAATGTTGTTATGGAAAATGTTGGAAATTACTCTAGTGAAGCTCACAAATTTAATTCAGAATACAAGAACAAGAGGGTGATTTTTTTAATTTATATTTAATTATTTTAATATAGATTATATAATGTATTAAAATTAAATAAATTTTAATAAAAGTTGTAAATTATTGACAAACGATTTGTTTAGTGGCTGAGTTCGGTCGACCAATTGAAAAGCTTTAGTTACATGATAATTGAAATGAAATGATAACTACTCAATTCAATATAAATTATGTACATCTTCAGGTCTGTACTAGCTAATATTACTATATTCAAGGACCTGAAGAACCAAGGCGACTAGCAAAAGAACAGACAAGTTGCATACACATTCATTAGAATGGCTGCATATATCTACAGATTGGATGGACAAAGCTGCTTGCTCTACTCATCCTGCCAAGTTAATGAACTCAGAAATTTGGAAATCTTGTACTTATCATAATGCCTTTTCTGCCTGTTGTTTCATTATCTTTTGCTTCTTTCTAGTCTCCACGTGTGCAGAAAGTTGGGCACACTTCAGCTTGGCTTGTTCCAACTCTTTTTCCAATTCCTCAATCTAGTTTCCCAATCCAGAAGTCGAGTGAGTACTTGAACATGCAAAGAACAGACGTTTACAACTAATTACACCTACCGTCTTTCTCAATTCAGTCTCCTTCTGATCGTGTTCTTCACACCTGTAGACGATTGTAATTGTTGCATTTCAATACAAAAGCACAGATAAAAGCGAGAATTCTGAACTCATCAGCTACTGTATAGCACTAAGACAATCAACTGCCTTTAACCAGCAAGTTGACATTACTTCCTTGTATCTATATTAGATACAGAGAACTAGTTAAGAGGAAGAAATTGAAGCACTTGTCCAAGCTCAACAATGTAATTGGTGTTCATTGCTGCTTTAGTCTTTGCTCAACCGTAGGAATCCTTTTATTTGTAGGTGAAAATGGTCAAGACTAAATGATTCTATTCTAAACTATAAACTACTAGATTTAGTGATAGCACGTACCTCATGAAAAGTTTCAAGTTTTCTTCACATATCTGTTCAACTGACATGGACCCTATATTTTCTGATATGACTTCAACAGATGATCCCTGCCAGGAAATGAAGAAAAATAAAAAACTTGAAGTGCACACACAGAAATCTAGAAGATAAATAATCGGACACATATGTTGTCCTCTGGGATAAAATGAAGTGACTATTAGATAACAAATTTCTTTGGAATTCTGCATCTGTAATTGCCAACCTGACTTTATACGAATCAAAGAAAAGTCAGAAAAAAATGACAAATTTCAAGGGGCCACTTTCTCTCTCCTACTCTCATGCATTAACATGTACAACTAGAACTTGTTCATAGACCAAAATCCTAAAGCAGGTATTTCTTGACTTGCACCTAAAAGTTAGAAGCCACCCTTGACTGAATTGAACAGTAGATAATTAGAGGACATTAATGTTTCAGAACCTTGATCTCTACAAGCTCAAGGTATGCCCAAACACCACGGAGTTGCAGATCATATTCCGTGTATTAGAGCCGGATATTCATAGTAATCAGATGCACGATAGGAATCAATGAGGCAGCTGTGCAGTACAAAAGGAATATGGTTCTTACAGCTGCAAAACCTATCGGCGGTTGTTCTGCAAGATAATCGCCTTGATCTAGATTCCCTCCTTGGAAATCAGCTGAAAGACTAACATCATGCTGGTTAGAATGCAACTGCTTCTGAAATTTAGCTCCATGCTCCTTTGGCACATAATGGCTTCTTGAACCAGGTGGCTGATGCCCGACTAAGTGGCAGTGTTTGTTCCTGGCAAAATTCTCATATTAGCTTTCAAATTTTTTTCGGAGATAACATAAAAGTGATTTTATGAGTGTGTGGATCTTTCCTTCTGTTTATCCTGCGTAAATATTTGCTTATAATAATAATAAGAAAATCTCGCTTATAATAATAATAAGAAAATCTGTATCACTTTTAACATTTGGCACATCATAAGCGTGCCAGATATAGAAGATGTTTGACATGCAAATCAAACATCTTTGCTCTGGGATCTTAGCTTTAGCAAACCATGAATGGAATGGATAAAATTTTGAAACCTCCTTTACGCCTGTTACCTCTGTTGTATAGTAGGCACCATTCTTACTTGAGATTAACATACAAAAATGGAAAAGGCAGAATATCTGTTGCAAGTTAAAAATGTTATATGAATTTTGATAGGAAACATGCATGAAAAGCTACTGTTGTGTGGATGGGAACCAAATAAAGGAAACACAACTATATGTCAAGTTTTTACAAATGAAAGGAAAGAACTATAAATGTAATCTCATTACTGTGGAGGGACTGATAAGAGTAGGGAATGGGAGAGAAGGTGGCTGAAGATCCTTTGCCGGACTGCAAGAACTTTGGTAGGAAAAGGTTTTCCCTGAAAAACTTTCTACAGGACACTACTGCTGACACAATAACCTCTATACGAAATACTGATATGGATAGAAAGGAACTGCTCGAATAGCATCTACTAACATCACCGAAAACCTTATCAAAGTACTTTTACGAGAAGGTTCCATTCAAACATGGGTTTGATTTACACTCCATGTTCTGATAAATATTTACCATCCGAAAAGAGGAAAAAACGGAGTCTTTGTCTAAAGAGGTTAGCAAACAGTTACAAACCAGTATTCCATCAGTATTTGCTTCAGTTTAGATTCCAGCCGTATAAAGAGCGATGACCTTTCAAAATCCTGCTTATCATGTGCTGGTTCGATAAAATTGGCTTCAAGAACCCCTGTAGCATAAAGTGAAGTAGTACATGCATACAATTTTACTGAAAAATCATTAAAAAGATAACAGAAATCTAGAGAAGAAGGACAAATACCAACAACACCATATCCCTTTGAAGAACCATCACCAGTGACTTTCCAGTAAGGCTGCAGTCAGGTAAAGAATAAACATATTGAATTAAAGTAAGTCACATGTTGCTAAATACACTTAATGCAGGAAGCAATCAGAAGCATCTAAGTTTCTAAGCAACAACAGTCATCCAAATCAAAATTATATATACAATTCCAAGCCTGAGATATCTATGTTCCTATTTTAAAAGCTTAAAACCAACATCGTATCAGAATTTACCCTGATTAGGCGATTTTTATGGTACACGTTGAATCCAGAAACCGATAGAGAAGGTGCCTCTTTGATGAATCCAATGGTTGTTTCCACAGTAGCCTTAAATGCCCCAAATAGACGCAGAAGAGATGAGAAAACATACACTTTTCAGGTCAAATGGTTCCGCATGAAAAACTCGAATACTTTGGTCCAATAGACAACCGACATTTAAGCTTTTAGGACCTCAACAGAGAAATTTTATAAGCAAATTGAAAATGTGAAAGTGATAGCGCATGAGCTTTTAATTATTCCCTGGAAACAATATATGTTTAAAAAAGTATGTACTGACTGACTGAGAAAAAAATAAGGAACAAAGTACTGGCTGTCAGACGTTTAACAGCACAAATTGCTTTCTTCCTAATATATAAATGAAATGTCTGTCATAAATTGCTCAAGGATACAAGTTCCACTAAATAGACATTTTGAAACTGCAACAGTGTCAGCTTTCTTAAAATAATGCATTTGACTTTCAACTGCATCAATGAGAAAAAAGTTGTAAAATGCAACTTCATATCAATCTCTATATGCAAGGTGTGAACTGATCATGAACAAATTCCTGCCTGTCGATCCATTGTCAGGAATTCTAAGTGCTTCTTATCATTACTTCGCATCTCCAAGGAATTTCAATCATTTATAAACCCCTTTAACGTTCCATATTACAAATTTACAACTGTCTTGTACATTGTTCATATCTTGTGCTAAATGTGTTATCCATGTATAATAACCTGATAAAACTGGACCAAACTCCACCCTCAAAAGCACCTTAGTAGGAGAGGATTACCTAAGCCTCATAAGGCTTGTTAAGCTGTTTTCCTAGTTGATGTGGGACACTGATACACTTTAACACACTCTTTTTCATGTCTAGGAATAGACATTTGGTTCATAAAGTTTGCAGAATTGAAGAGCTATGAGTGGTCCACCTGAATACTTGTGGAAGGCCCAACATCAAATTAGGAATGGGTCTGATATCATAATAAAACTGGACCTAACTCCACTACAATAGTCAACTTAAGGTGAGGAGGATTGTCCAAGCCTTATAATGCTTGTCGGGCTCTCGCTTTTAGTCTACATGGGATATTGGTACACTTTAACATAACTTATAAAATGACCATGAGTAAGTGTTACATAACAGGCTGGAAAGATGAGGCAATTGTTGATCACTGATGGAAGAGAAAAGGATTAACTGCAATCCTAAGGGGAAGACTTTTAGCATAAGCATTTAAGTATCAATTACCACAAGGATTAAATGGAAGCCCATGGTATTACTGCAGCTTGTGGCATTGTGCAGTGAAATTATGACAGACATAAAAGAGAGAAGATTCTAAGAAAAGGAGATGGATGATAACATCCAGTGATCTTACCTCATTCGATGTCACTGCCAGCTGAGGTCTGTAATTTACCGTTTTAGCAAATTTCAAGTCATCTGCTATAAAAAATTGCTGTACAGGCTTGCCCCTTAGAATAACACTAAAGTTTGTGAATTTTCTTAGGTACAAGATTGATGCATAAGCCTAGTCAAAAGGAAGATTGTTTGTTCAGGTAAAAAAATGTTTAACAGAGAATAGTAGAAAACAAACAAAAATGAAATAGAATTCTTACCCTCAACGAATAGCGGATGCGGTAGGAGATATGAGACTGAAGCTCAACAATCTTTTTGTGTAGTTTTATTTGGCCTCCACAGCTAGCTTCATCCCTGAGTCGTATATCCTAAGTCAAAGATAAATGAGGAACCATAAATATTTCCATGTGACAAATAAAAACTCAATATACGAGTTCAACATAAAGTTGTTTTATCAATAGTTAAATTTTTTCCGTATATGGAGATAAAGATATGTCTTAAATCCTAGTAACACCTTAAATCCTAACATAGTTCATTTTTTAGCAGTTTTGGTATATAGATCATTAATTTAGCCTATATGATGTCACAACTAGGGAATTTGGAGCAATCAAATGCTGAAAGTAATCTTAAAAATGACTTTTTAAGACATTAGCTAAAGGTGTGATTTTCACCTTAACATTTCACCAGAGGTCTAAATAAGTCTCTGCCATTATTTCTGTTACCACTTTTGCATCTTATTCAGGGTGCAATGAGTACTATTTTAGTAACGTTATGGTACTTCCAAAGTGGTACCCAAGATAACAGTAGAGACTTATTTAGACCTTTTGTGAAACGTTAAGGTACAAATACACCCTTGGCATTTGATATACAGTATATCAATTGTACACAAGAGAACATGTTGAAATAAAAGACTCAAAGTTACCAAACACAACAATGAAAATTGCAAAAGAAAAAAGAAAGATGTCACGAGACATATTTTAAGTTGTAAACCACAAGAAATAAATTAGTTCTAGTTTACAAGAGAAGCGTCAATATATGCTAGAATATTCACCAAACAAAACAAAACAATATATGACTTTGTTTTAAGGTTTACTGCTAACTGATAAATAAAAAATCAAAACAAGGATGCTCAATCTACTACTTGATTTCTAATGTTTAGGCTTTTGAAACTAGTAAAGACTAAAGACAAGAGGCTAGGAAAAAGATAGGAAAAAATGAGACTACTATATGTCCCAAAGACAAAAAGGTCTTTGATTACATTTAGATGTCACTTGCCCTCAGTAGCATACTAATCAAGTTATGTTGCAAGACAAAAATATATTTGTTCCTTGAACATAGTTCAAAATTTGTTAACACACCAAAGCAAACACAACATACCTCATCATCATCATCAAAACTCAGTTCGTACACACCTTCATCATTCAACCATAGGTTGTATATTAATATTCTTGTACCATGTGGTCCAATATCCTCAAACTGGTAAACACAAACTAATCAGTGCAATCAAAGAAAATGCAAACAACATCAATATGCTAGAACTTTTATACTGTTGTGATTAAGATTTAAAAACAATGATTAAAATAGTCTGTTAAGGCATTATCTTGTGAGTAGGCAATGATACCCCAACAAACCAAAGATGGCAACAACCTAAACCCTGTTGGTGATTATTTGTATGCAAAATTAAGCATATGAAATTGTATTTCCAATACACTACAAAAAGTCATCAGGAATGCAAATAACGTGTAGGGTAAAATAAAAGATGTGAACAACATCCACACACTAGAACTCTTACACTGTTGTGCTTAAGAATTAAAAACAGCAATTATAATACTCTGAAAGTCATTATCTTGTGGGTATGCAACAATACCCTAGGAAGCTAGAGATGGCATCAGTGCAAACCCATTTTTTGTGATTAATTGTACGTAGAAATTATGATCAAGAAATTGCATTCCCAAGAAACGACAAAAAGACATCAGGAATGTAAATAACAAAAAGACATCAGGAATGTAAATAACACATTAAGGGTGCTAGTAACATTTGACTTCTAAAGTTTCATTTAGGTCAGTGAGAGCCGAAGGAGCATCAATCACTTTGTACATATCAACTTTTCTATCAAGTTATAAATGATGCATTCTAGGAAAGGTAAATTAAACTCGATAGGTGAAGTTATTTAAACTATTAGTCAGCACAAATTATGCATGCAGGTAGATTAGACTTTTAAGTCATTGAATAAAGTTTAGCATTATATGACTAGACCCTGCAGTAACACCTTCAAATGGTAACTACATCATACACTAGAAGTGACTGCAAGTTATGGAATCACTATCAATCCAACCAACCTGCTGCAAGAGTTCATCCTTTGATGTAAAAGGAGACCATTCAAGGATTGTTTTCAAGTTTGAAGACCAATCATCCTGTGAGCTATAAATAATTGGTTCTGCCCAATGGCCAGATATGTCAAAATCAATCTGAAAAATAAAGAGAAAGGAACATATGAGACAATAATGAATGTATTAGTTTTGATGATGAGTGTACTTCAAAATTATCCAACGTGAGGACAGATACCATTGGAACAATAACGTCATCCTGCCCTGTTTTCCTCAAGAAGGTATAGGATAGAAGTCCAACACTTTGAAATGCCTTGCTACAGAATAGATGTCAATAGAAAGGTGCTAAAGTTCAAAACCAGATAAAATACAGATCATAGCAATACTCCAACCCCTTTCACCTCAAATATCAATAACTTAAAGGATGACAAAGAAATCTGCTTGGTACTTAAGAATAAGGAATATCTAAGAAACTAATCCAAATCACAATTTCTGTATATCATTAATCATTTCAAATAATAATATCTGTGAAAAGATAAGTGATCTTCAGATAAGTCAAAGTTTTATCCAGTACATTCCCAAATTGTCAGATGTGAACTCAATCACAATTGAATTTGGAATTACGCTAAATGAACAAATATCAGGGGAAAAGCCTACCTGCCACGAGTTGCGCGACTGAAAACAATTACGTCCGCTCCCAATCTCATGGTACTGGTTTTGAATCCATTACCATCTGCAACCATACATATCTTTTCATTCATATAAAGATCTAGAAGCAGAATGCAAGTAAAACAGGCCGAAAAATTTTTCAGCATAATCGAAGTGAAGGACTCAAGAAAAAGGATTTGCAACATGCCATGGTCTCATCTACCTTAACATGAACATTATAAGGCATTGCTTAATAGTGTGCTCGTCACGAATAACTATAAATCTTTTAGGAATCACCAGCTACAGTTAGGAGAATGGTAAAAGAAGGAAGACTTATATGTTTGTAAGAATTACTAACACATCTGTGTTCAAAGCTATCTTTAAATAAGAAGGGTAGAAAAATTACATTGCCCAATTGTTGTATTAGACTTCTTTGAAGAATAACCTAAGCTCATGCATTTCCGTAGAGCAGCAGGATCCATGCCACCACCATCATCTGACAAAGCATTCCCCAAAATTTTAAGTTATGTTGTTATAGTGAAAAATGGAGCACATCTAAAAAAGAAACAAAGCAAGTTCATCTTCAAGCTCGCCTTGGAAAACCAGAGCAGGGGAATTATCCTTTGCGATAACAACTTTGTCGACCTTCACAAAGGTTGCACCATTATGAATCTGAATTAAGGGCAGACATGAAAACATTGTCATGAACACATTGATCAGACAAGTTCACAAGAAACAGAAACTAATCAAGTAAAGCATGTAAAAAAAACTCGATTTATACCTCATCAACAGCATTATCCAATAGTTCAGCAATTGCTACCAATTAAAAGAAGGGATACGTAAACAAGAAGGAAGTGATAAAAACGAGTATCAAATTCAAATATTGATTTATACTTCTTAAAAGAACAGGCTAACCTCCAAATGCCCATTTATGTGAAGTCGCGTTAGAGTGCAGAAACTTGGGATGAACTCGTGCGTGTTCCAATTCAACTGTAAATCACCAAGTTTTGAAAACGAAAATTTACGTGTACAGTTAAGACGCTCTAGAACAAACAATTGAAGGAAGACGAAACTGACCTACAGGAAGAGGCTTCCTGGAGGTGGGGGCCACATAAAGGCCTCCAGCTTTCCAGAAACTACGAAATTCGAGTTTCTGATCGGCCGGAGAAACCAGCTGCGAGGTGGATTGAGTTTTCAGTGCCGCTTTTGGATTCGAGGATTTTTGGACCGTCGTGACGGAGTCGTCGTCGTCGTCGCTGCTGTCAATCATCACCACCTCAATCGGTGGCTTTTCCGTTGTAGGTGGCATTTCGAAGACCTGTAAAGGAAAGAGTGTGGAATTCCGGTCAGTGTTTCCAGTCACCGACGGTTAGCGAACGGCGGAAAGAACGTAAATGGTCTGCAAGCTCATGCTAATTTTCAAAAAGGCGGTGATTAACATGTATACAAATACGACGTCGATTGGACCATCTATAATATATTTCAAAAAAATGAATAAGAAGAATTTTGGCTGAGGTCGTGTGGGCCTACCTCCAATAGGCATTGCTGGTTTTGAAAGAATTATCGTACGCGAGTTTCACTAACAATTGCCTTAATTTATAATTTATAAACCGGAGGCGCTTAGTTTACAGAGGACAACAAGAATGAGAATATAAATGAATATAGTGAAAAATGAGAATAAATATAATTATTATAATTAGTTAGGACGGTCGTGCTAGGCTCAGACTCAGGCTCAGGCGTAGACGGCCCATTCACAGATGGTGACCTCCCATGCTTAAGCGAAGACCTAAACCTAGCAGATATTTTTTCATATATAAGGTACTACCTCATCATAAGACAGGTATGATTTCCTAGAACCCTAGTATTCTTTATTCACTAGCCGCCAAAACTCTCACAAAAGATTAACTTGAGCGTCGAAGGGGCCTACCGACAGTCAACCCTCGGTGTGCCTTATTATTTTGCAGTTATCTTTGTGCCAAAGTCAACCAATCTCATGGATCCTAGCAGTAGTGCCTAGCCCCATCAAAAACAGACAAAACCAGTTGGCGCCCACCGTAGGGCCAGACAACAAGGCACCACGTCCAGAAGCATTCAGATCAGTTAAGCAGCGGCAACAAATCCTGATGTAGCGCTGTTGTGGCACTGGCACTACAGCGAATGGGCTTGCAACTACCCGCCGCCCTTCCATCGCCGCCTCCTGATCACCAAACACACCCTCCGCCCATTATCCAAAACCTTAACGTAAACGAGTGACCATCTCAACACTCTCATCAATATGATCAACCGCAACAATCCCAAAACCAAGACCAAGAAGCACAAAGCGTGGCCTTAGAG